>CAEFZP010001905.1:0-56309 GCA_903064625.1 Mallotus villosus | reverse complement strand
TCCGACCGCCGAAAGCTCCTATTGTCCAAACCCGACCAGGCAGTATCAAGTCTTTTTTCCAGAATTATCTTCCGCGATCACCAGCAAAGTGTACGTAGTATTATTTTATGCATATCAAACAATCTCTGTGTCAAATTTCATGAACATACATGGACGTTTACATGTCTAAATACTATAGGAAAGTTACTTTGATGAGAGAAAGCCGAAAGACCACTCGGGCGACGCATGGGCGACGATGAAAAATGTTTCAGTATTGTCATCGTACTGCTACTATGGGTTAGGATATGAGTTTATTTCAACGCTAGCATAGCACTACTTTGTCTAGCCAACGGAAATGCACCATAATTTCTGACGATCTGTAGTAGAGGGGAGGAAGGGAGGGGGGCAGATAAACACATGGTGCCAGACATGGTATGCTATCACACCATGTGTGTGGGTTAACGAGGAGCTGGATAACGAGGATCATTGTAAATCTTAGCCTATGTTTCCAGATTAATGTTGTATTTTCGTTAGTCTGTTTAGTATTTAAATAAATGTTCACATTTTTAAAGATTTGCACAAGTTGTCTTTTGCTAACCGTCCTGTTATCTTTGACCCCATTCAATGTTTAACGTCTCTAAATATATGATTGACTTTTGCTTCATATTTCATGACTTCCTAATAAGATATCTTATTTTGAAGGACATAAATACGTTCCCGGATATGTTGACAGCATTGATGGTCAGTTTGGTGACCCTGGATCAAGTTATTATCCCTGGAAAAACAGCAGCGACGAGTGTTGACTACGACGATTTAAGTGTGGTCGGGTTTGGACAAGGGTAGCGCACGGCTAACTTACCGGCGCCAGCGTCCTTTTGCCGGCTCTAGTAAAGGCAAAGCTAACTCTAAAATTAAAACAATATTTAGCTCGAAAGGTAATAAGTTAAGGCATAACTTGACATAATTAAATCAGCTGAAAACGTGATACGATCATTTTAATAAATATTTGAAGTGGCATTTTAGCTAAAACCCGGTCGGGATTGGACACAGTGACGTTAAATAGTTTGGTTGTTTTCAGTGTTGGGAGTAACGCGTTACAGGCAGTAATGCATTACTGTAATGCATTACGTTTTGCTGTAACGCGGTAATGTAAGGCATTACAGCAAAAAAAATGGTAATGTGTAACGCGGTACATAGCTCAGAAACGCGCGTTACAACGCATTTTTAACCCGACTGGTTTGTTGTTTTTATACAAATTGGCCAACACCGCGAGATTTGCAGAGGAGAAAAAAACCCGCGCTAATGTTAACCTCGTCTTACTGCTAGAGAACATGACAGCAGCAGCAGAGTCATACTCTACATTTGCAAGATGGGCATTCTCTCATTATTTTCAGTTCGTCAGAGACAAGGATACGAAGAACCTTATAGTTAAGTGCACGTTGTGTGTGAAACCAAAAGATCTCTCTACCTCACGAAATAGCACAAGTAATTTAACAAAACATCTAGCACGGTGCCACGCCAACATCAAGCTAGTAGCCAAAAAAATAAAGCAAACTGAGAGCGGAGAAAAAACAGCTAAACAGCAAAAACTAACATTCTCCCAATCTGCGATGCTTGAACCTGGAGAAGTGAGGAGACTCGTGGCAGAGTATGTTGTGGAAGATATGCTGCCACTTTCAACAGTGGAGTCTCCTTCTTTTAGAAACATCGTGAGCAAGATCCCTGTCCAGGGAAGCAACGACAAGGTAAGCTTCTATTATGTAAGGGTCAATGCCCGACGAGGTGTCCAGTTATAAATTATAACTGGACACCTCGCTGGACACCTCGCTTTCACGTTTCATATAATTATAACTTATAATTATATGAAACGTGAAAGCGAGAACTGCATTAACCCGCTTATGCCATAGTCACGTTACTAAACAAAATAATAATTACACAACTAATTTATATTTTCATGCCTTTTTGCCATCAAATTAGACAGAGCTACTGTTATGCTAGCAAGACACAAAGCTAAAAACATTGCGCACGCTGTACAAACAATACATGTAATCGGCCAATATGTTTAACATTTATCTGTAATTTATTTGATTAATTCCAAATTTTGGTTGTGATGATGTATGAAATAATAACCCATTCCATATTCCTTATTTATATTTTACAACTGCATTTCATTGGCTCTGTACTGCTAAATGACAATACAATTTAATCTAATCTCATCTCATCTACTTTCAGCACGTACTGCCAAGCAGAAAGACCTTCTCGAAGGACTTGGATAAGGCATATGCTGTCATGGCAAAGGAACTTAAAAGGACCATTGAAGAACAGCAACACGTGTCCACCACCGCTGATATTTGGAGTGCAAATAACAGAAGCTACCTCGGGATGACAGTGCACTGGATTGATGGTGAAACTTTGAAACGGAGGAAGGCGGCAATAGCCTGTAAACGATTCAGGGGCCGCCATACATTTGATAAAATCGCCACTGAGATCGAGGACATTTTCTTGGAATATGGCCTTACTCACGACAAAGTTACTGCATGTGTAACTGATAACGGGAGTAACTTTGTGAAGTGCTTCAAGGAGTATCAGTATGTTGAGCCTGAAGAGGAGGAAGAGGAGGAAGAGGAGGAGGAGGAAGTCGAAGGGGAAGTAGAGTTTACAGACATTCACAGTGTACTGCTTACTGGTGACGCCGAAGATGCCCAGGCTGGGCTATTGGTACTGCCTCCCCATCACAGATGCGCAGCCCATACACTTAATCTAATTGCGAACAATGAGGTTGATAAATGGTTGGCAACCAATCCAGAATCAAGAGTGGTGTACCGCAGTGCCACAGCCAAATGTTCAGCACTGTGGACAAAGACGAGCCGCTCCACAGTTGCATCAGATTGTCTGGAAGAGGTTGGTGAGAAAAAGTTGATTGTGCCAACTGTAACACGGTGGAACTCATTCTATGATGCCTATGCACGCATTACAGAAATGCCCCTCACTAACATCAATAATCTGTGCACACAGTTTCAGATTAAATGTATGAATGACAGGGAATACCAGTTTCTCAAGGAATACTGTGCAATCATGAAGCCTTTCACAGTCGCATTGGACATCCTGCAGGGTGAGGACACTTGTTTTTATGGGACGCTTCAACCAACGCTAGAGGTTCTAATGGCCAAAACCATAGCACTGAGAAATGGTCTATCGCCAATGACCACTGGGTTGCCTGAGGTTATAGTGGGGGCAATCAAAACTCGATTTGCTGCTACAATTGATTCCAAAGATGCGCTACTGGCTTCTGTCTCACTGCCCAAGTTTAAGCTGCGCTGGGTAAAAGAGGAAACCAGAAGAGACCACATCACTTCCCTCCTTACAACGGAGT
This sequence comes from Mallotus villosus, assembly GCA_903064625.1. NCBI lineage: Eukaryota > Metazoa > Chordata > Actinopteri > Osmeriformes > Salangidae > Mallotus > Mallotus villosus. The sequence continues at coordinate 52,957 of CAEFZP010001905.1, read as the reverse complement.
GTCGCTCCCTTCCAACGGAGGAGCCTGCAGCCCTGATGCCTGAAGCCCCTCAACCTGCCGTGGTCACTCCCAGTGAGGAGGACTTTTTCTCTTTTGATGAACAGGGCGGTGTCTCGGCTGATGCACCCATGTCAGTGGAAACAGAGATAACCTCTTACTTGAATTCTGCCCCTGTGATGGAAAGCCTCCATCGGTTTCCAAGAATTAAAAGAATCGCTCTTCGATACAATGCACCTACCCCATCCAGCGCACCAGTCGAAAGACTTTTCAGTCTCGGAAGTCTTGTGCTCACTCCAAAACGAAACCGTCTTGGAGATGGGCGATTTCAGCGCCTTCTTCTGTTGCGCTTTAACAGGTATTTTAGTGAAGCTAAAATCGGATAGCTCCCCACCATAGAAATGTAACAAGGCTATGAGTTAATTTTACCAGCCTTGGTGGCGCCATTGTTCCATTTAAATGTTCCAAAGCCCTGTGGCATGGTATTCTACTCGCTGTTCAAAGTTGGATTACAGATGTATTTGTTTTGGATAAGATACAGTCCATATTAAAGGTGCACTATGCAGTTTCAGCAGAGGGTTTTTTTTTACATTTGCAGAGCCTACATGTAATTCTTAGTATTGAATAATTCTATCATCATAAATCAAAACGTATTAATTTTGAGGAACCTGGAACCAAACCTAAGACTAGAATATGTTTGTAAACCAAACTGTGGGCCCTGCTGCTGTAAACAACAACAGTGAAACAGTAACTTTTCAGGAAGCTTTCTAACTTCAAACATTGTTCCAGAGATCACATTTTCTTGTGAGGAAAGTTTGTTTATTCAGTTATGAGAATATATCTTGTTCACTTCTCGAAGTAACAATGCACCTTTAATGAACCCTTGTGTAAATATGCAAGATCATAGCCAGTGGCTTTGTTTGGCTGCATGCTACCTGTTTATTTATTTGGTAGTAACAGGTCCTCTGTTAAGACTTTTATTTCCATTTGTTCATGTATAGCCACTTTAATTTCATTTTGAGCACTTTGATTGTGATTTGTAATTTTGAAAAATGTGGCTATCCCCACAGAAGCAATAGCCATAGGTCTAGCTATGTCATTCATTATGCTGCAAATTCTCTGTGAATGAAAGAAAATAAATGGATCGAAATGTAAAAAGGGTATCTTGTCATAATTTTCTTTTTACAATCTACAGTAGTAGGCTCTAGCTCTATTGATATTAATATAAATACCAAAGATACAGGATTTCTATTATAAAGTGTATTGCACCATGAGCCATAACTGTGACCATTATATTATATATGTTGTTAGCCTTAAGCCTAGCTCAGTCATTATGCCATACCATGTCACCTCCTACTGTGTAATGAGCTGCATTTAACACAAGAAGATCTATTAAGAACACCAAATCCATATTTCCTGTTATTTTGGTGAAAGTAATGCAAAAGTAATGTAAAAGTAGTGTAACGCCTTACAATTCAAAGACAGTAATATTGTAATGTAACTAACTACTTTGAAGTGCCAGTAATAAGTAATAAATACCGCATTACGCTTTTGAAGTAACTTGCCCAACACTGGTTGTTTTGTTAGACGCTGACACTTGCCGTTTGTGTCCATATCTTTCTTTTTCTTTAGCTGAGAGGTGATCCAAAGAAACGTGGGAAGGTAAATTTACCGGCTTTTGCTGCGTCTCAACGATGTGAGCCGCTATCGCCAGCAGCTTTCTGCCCTCCAGGTCACCGAGCATGTCACGTAACTGAAAACTATGAATACACATGTGTTAAGACAAAAAATTATACTGCATTTGCAACACATTGCAGCATTACAGGTGCAGTGAGCAGAAAGAGATGTGTAAGCAAATAAAGTGGAACAGAGCAGAAAGAGATGTGTAAGCAAATAAAGTGGAGCATTCAGCTGACAGACCCCTATCATTCTAAAGCCCCTGGTTCTACCATAAACTGTTTAAAAAAACGTATTGGATAAATCTGACTATCAACAAACATATACATGCTTATGTGTATCTTTGTTGAGAGTACTCAGCCTTATATCTCATCTAGCACTACTGACTGCACCATGTATACCATTTTTAAAACAGTTTGAGACCTTTAAAGTTTAAGAACAGAACTTATGTTGAGATGAGAAGTGAGATGTTAAGCAGTCAATTTAGCCTGTCTAGTCTACTTAATGGGTCATATCCTAACACTGTCCATATTACAAGATTACCCTCACTTTACTCATTCAAGATAGGAGAAAGGTAAGTAAGAAAGGGTACAGAACTCTGAACGCAATCTAGTTTACAGTGGCAGCTGGTGGTTATCAGAGAGTAGTATAGGTGGTGGGCCGAAGCCTCGTATCTGTATAATTTGGGGATGACATGGATAGTGTAAAAGTTGGTTAAACTCGTAGGGAAACACAGTTGCCTATGAGTTAGAAAAATTTGAATACGTGTCTACTACAGCAGACCTATGGACAGCACATAACAAAAGTTACATGGGAATGACAGCCCATTGGATCGATTCGCACACTATGCAGCGTGGGAAAACTACTATTGCATGCAAGAGAATAAGAGGGAGACACACCTATGACATCATTGCTAGTGAAATTTAAGAAATTCACTCATCCTTTGGCTTAAATCCTAAAGTGACAGCCACCGTGACTGACAACGGCTCAAATTTAATTAAGGCATTTCAAATGTTCAAAGCGTATTCGGGAGCACAGGAAGAAGAGGGAGAAGATAACGAGATGGAGCAGTCTGAAGTAAACTTTATAGATTTACATCAGCTGCTCGCCAATACAGACACAGAGACCGAATACCGACAATTTGCCCTCCCTACACATCATGGGGCAGCACGGTGGCTCAGTGGTTAGCACTGTCGCCTCACAGCAAGAAGGTCCCTGGTTCGAACCCCGGTCGTTCCAGGTCCTTTCTGTGTGGAGTTTACATGTTCTCCCCGTGCCTGCGTGGGTTTCCTCCGGGTACTCCGGTTTCCCCCACCATCATAAAGACATGCAGCGTATGAATGTTGAATGAATGTCCAGGTCGCAGTTGTAAATGAGAACTTGTTCTCAACTAGCCTACCTGGCTAAATAAAGGTAAAATAAATAAAAATAAAATCATAGGTGTGCCTCACACACTCTTAACTTAATATCCACCAACGATGTGGATAAGTGGTTGACAGCAAAACGTGGATTCAAAAGCTGTATATAGAAGCGCTGTTGCAAAGTGCTCAGCCCTCTGGACCAAGGCCAGCCGCTCCACAGTGGCATCCGAGTGTGTAGAGGAGGTCAGCTGTCATAAATTACTGGTCCCCACGTCTACGAGATGGAACTCGTTCCGTGATGCCCTGGCTAGGGTTACTGATATCCCTATGACAGGCTTAAACAGTATCTGCGCCCGACTGAACATAAGGAGCATAACAGAGCGCGAATATACTTTTCTCAAAGAGTATTGCATGGTACTAAAACCGCTCTCTATGGCGTTGGACATCCTTCAGGGAGAGGACAATTGTTTCTATGGCACTCTCATCCCAACGCTGGAGATTCTGATGAATAAAACAATGGCACTGAAAAATAAGCTCTCCCGTATGACAGCTGGCCTTCCAGATATGATTGTCCAGGTACGTAGGCCTGTATGCCATTTTACACTGGGTTTAATTTTGTGTCTTCCTCTTATTTAATGTATAAATAAGTATAAAAAATACACAACCTTAAAATGATAATAAATGCAATTGTATAATAAATAAACCGATAATCATTTACAGTAAATTAACGAATAAGTAAACCTGCATAATATTAAAATAGCATTTGAAACGTGTTTTGTCATATAGCCAATTTTTGGGGCGTTTTATTATCCAACTAATAGTAGGCTATCTTGTCTTGTAATCTGCAGGCCATTAAAACACGGTTCTCATCAATACTGGACAGTACGGAAGCCTTGCTGGCTGCAGTGACTCTTCCTAAATTTAAACTGCGCTGGGTGAAAGATCATATCAAGACCCTGCTTGTTGTGGAGGTTCGCTCACTCTGCTGATCAAGACAGTGTGCGTCCACTGCCAGCGCAGAGCAGTGTGGCCACTGTTACAGGCATCACCGCCAGAAACAGTGAGAGAGATTTTTTTTTCGAGATGGAGACCACAGACAGTTTCACAGCGGACACAGAGGTCACAGACTATTTGAAGTCATCTCCAGACATGCAATCGCTTAACACGTTCCCCAGGATCAAGCAAATATGCTTGAAGTATAATACTTCAACTCCATCCAGTGCGCCTGTGGAGAGGCTTTTTAGCCTAGGGGGTCTCGTCCTTACTCCTAAGAGAAACAGACTCTCAGACAGACGTTTCGAGAGATTACTCCTCCTGAGGTTCAATCATCATTTTCAATAAAATAGTGCAAACAAAATAACGAAAATAGGCATTTGCTTTTGAAAAATGTAATTGAGCCTAAACTACAAAAGTGTTGTATGACGTTTTTCTAAATTAGATAACGTGTGTACATGGCTACATTGTTCTTGATTGTTAACTGTAGGATGAATAAGCCTGGCCTAAAAATGTGAATGCACCTTCATAACAAACTCTTAAAGATTATCATCTCAATCGAGCCAAAAAATTAATAAAACTAATTAGATCTCTCAAATGTGTTATATTAGCCCAATTGTTTCATTGTAGTCTTGAATTTAAATTCCTTAATTGTATAGGATGGCAGAGATGTGTATTGGCTATGGTGCAGAACTTACATGTTGCCTACAGTCCTCCTTTTGAGAATGTGTCTTTCACAGTTTACAATACTACAGCTGTTGTGGTTCTCTGCAATGGAAGTCTATAGATATAGGCTGTTTAATACGCCTGGCCTGAAAATGTGGAGGCACTTGCATTACTCAATAGTTCATTTAATGAAGAGTTGGATCTTAATTGAGCTTAAACTACAAAATATGTTGGGTTATATTTGAAAAAAAAATGGAACCAAAATATTTGTTGGGGGGTCAATTCATTTTTCAGTCGTCTTGAATTTCATTTTCTCAATTGTTGTTTTTGGCTGTGATGGGTATTTGCGATGGTTCATGAACAGAAAGTGCATGATGCAGTGTGGCTAAAATCTTTCTTTTGGTAGGTATGTTTTATCAGTGCACAAGGCTAGCTGTGTTGTTTTAGTTTTCATTGTTCACTGCAATGGGGATGTTCAATAAGCCTGGCATTTTTTGATTAAAGAGTTTCTAGATTTAAGACCTGTATGTGTTATTGCTGAGGTCAACCTATTAAATGTCCCTTTTGAGCACAGGATTGACCAAGGTGAGTTGTTTTCGAAATAAAATACTTTTCTTAATGTAACGCAAAAGTAACGTAACGCCTTACTCTCAACTGCAAGTAACTAAGTAACGTAATTAGTTACTTTACAAGAAATGTAACTAGTAACTGTAATTAGTTACTTTTAAAAGTAACGTTACCCAACACTGTCTGTCAGTGATATTGTTGGGAGATCCAGGAGTGAGCGGGTAAAAAATGCAGCCATTGTCGTTGCGTTGACAGAGAGACAGGAAGTGAACCTGGTGGCTGAGACGGTGGAGCGGAAGTACGTGGCATATAGCCAATTACACAAATTCAGCGACATTAGGTGCTTTCGGCCATAGACATAATATGCTTTCGACATGGACTGCGGCTGTATGAAACGACCTGCAAGAGTAGCCGCTTGCAGTCGGGGAGGAGTTGAAAACGGCTCTGTGAAGTCGGACATTCTAGCTTCTCGTGGTTTGCTGCGTTGATGTCAGTCATGGTCGATCAAGCACTGTTTGCTTACGTTACTTTATTTATAATTAAACTTAGTCTTTCCGTTAGTAGAAGAGGTGGCCCAAAACCCTTTCTTCAACAAATGTTTTATTCAATCAAATAGTTTGGTCCGGATTTGAGCATTGGCGAAACTGAAGGTGTCAGAATAATTACAAAACACTTGTCAAAGTTGACGTGTGTGAGTCTGGCCAATCATGAAATAGCTGTGTCGTCAAAATACGCTCGGCTACACAGCCGGCAGTTCTCGAATCGATCTCACGGTACTTTGATGGCTACGTCACAGTGACCTAGCCTCGGCGCCGTCTCAAGTCGGACAAAAAGTCTAACCAGAATTCACTGTTTCAAGTCAGCCGCCTGCAGCGCTGCATGAAGACAGGTCATGTCGAATGCACCTTTTGAATATAAAAATCATTGGAATGATTGGAATCCTACCATAATTACATTTCTATCACAGATCAGTGGACAAATATATATATATTTGTTTTCATCATTAGGCCTATTTGTTTTTAACATTTCATGATGACACAGGGGAGGCACTGCCTCCCTTGTCTCCCCTGACCGCACGTCACTGGTTAACCTTCTAAAGAAGGCGCAATCGCTTGTTTGTTAATTTTCGGGTCGTACCTCCATCGTTAAAAAGTCACGTGCATCACACATCAATCTATAAACAAGGCCACTGTTTATACACTGCCAGCCCAGAATTTGCCGGACCATTCAAATATGGGAAATAAAATTCCCATGGTTCCCGCCTTAATAGCTTTGCCGTCCAATCACCAATTTTAATTCTGAAAACTTCTGGATACTCATGACAAGTTAAGCTAAAAGCATATACCATTGGTTAAGGGGTTAGTGGGAGGAGGATTTTCCTGTATCGTCTGCAACGGCAGCCATTGTTTTCCGAGGCGGAGCTAGAGCGGAGATCATGGAAGATTGCCTACAGCGTGAGATTTACAGCTTCGAATTGAAATCGGAGACGATATTATGATTACAGACAAGTGTCTTAATATGTGTTGTGAATATTGTCAATTAAAAGTCTAAACTTTTTACTTACGAAGCATTCGTTTGTGGGAGTGACGCGAGTTATTTGACGAGAGAATTACTTGTCCGGCAGGAAAGGCAGTATTAGCATTAGTAGCGCTGTTTAGCCTCAACTTTAGCATATTTCTGTGAAACTTGGAAAAACAACATTACCTAGCTAGATTATGTAAACTATAAGTTAAATTTTGATATCTTGTTTGGCCAATTTGGTCGGTTGTGGAAGACAGTAGAACGTTTTTTAGTTATCGAGAGGAGTAGCCAGGCATAGCGCTGGCTACTTATGGGGGAGGAGAATTCCGGTTTTCCCCATGTTACCACTAGTCACTAGAATGGTCATAACGTTTAATCAAAATAAGATATTTCTAATCTGTTTTCGGATCTACATTGCCCACAGATGTGTGGATATTCCACCTAGTCAAAGTTTTTCTCCATCTTGTAATTAAAGTGGTCAAAATGTAAGTTGTCTGATGAGGTATGGTGGATGGAGAAGGTTTTGTAAAAAATGGCTGCCTGAAATCACCTTAATAAAATATGATTTGCCTTAAGTAGTCATATATTTATTCACATCATAAAAATCCCCTAGTTCTCCTCTTCAATATGGTATAACCTGTTTAGGTGTATGATTCAATATGACAATTCATAAAATATGAATATGATAATCATATTTCGGCAGCATATGGAATGTTCGGAATTTTGCCTCCGGCAGGAAAAGGATGTCAGATGTGTCATTTTGCTGTTTGTCTTTTGCATCTCACTTCAGGATTCAATCTCAGGTCCACTGACTCACACACCTTACTGACCACTTTCGTAAACAGATTTCTGCCTGATTGCATGGATGGGCAGTTTAATACAGAGGAGTGTAAACAGTTCAACTTGGTTACACATACTACCACTTTTCTTACTTTTGCAGCAGATAACGTTTTTGTCTGCTATTTTTAAAGTTCATAAAGAGTGATATTGAAGTAAGGCTAAAACCTGCCTGAAGAAAATTACAAATACTGCTATTATTATAATTTAAATTCACTTTTCTGCTCTGAATGCTTTGGTGTAGGGGCAACATCTGCCATCTGTTGGATTGAGAACTGCTGGTCTGCTGGTTGTTTCACCTGAGTGAACACCTCCTAGCTCTAAGGCCAAATGAGAAAAGAAAGGAGATAGGAGAAAAATTGGCTTGAGGACAGATGTAAAGATATGAGATATGAGATGTTAGTAGATTGGCTTTTTGTTGGTTTCTTATGGTGACTATGACTACAAAATCACTATGCTCCTGCGTGATGCAGCAATATGCTGCCCTACAACAGTGATATCTCTCCAGATTGCTTCCTAGTGGAAACCTATCCTCAGACCATTCAATCAGATATTTTAGTCTAGGTTGAAGCTTGAATTTTAGGTTTGGGAGTGATATATGCTTTCATTGTGTGTATGCAGTGCTTAAATGCAGCGGGTGAGTATTGTCAAAATGGGACACTGTCAAAATGGGACAGTTAAACTTTGCAATGAAATACATTTTCAAGGAATACACAAAATACCCCAATAAAAGTATCTATGCATAGCTTAGGGTGTCTGTGATAAATAAAAAAAGGTCATGTGGGTAGGACGTCATATAGGGGGGCGTGGCCTCGCGCACAATGACAGTTGGTCCAAGAATCACAATGGTAAGTGACATGACATAGCATTCTGACCTTAAACTTGTTAAGCTTTTATAAATCTAAAAACAAACAGTCAATGTTTGATACTTATATTTCTTGTAATGGTGAATACTTGTGTATCTAAATAACAATGAATACATTTCTAAAGCCTTCCACAATTTGTAAAAATGCTTGTTTTGATACTGTCCCAAATTGCCAATTGCTTACTGTCAAAATGGGACACTATATTATTGTCAAAATGGGACACAAATTTTTGTCATTTTAAGACAGGAAAACTGTTATTGGTGATCATAAAATAGTTGCTATATTAAAATAAACAATTTTTCTAAACTGGTATCATAGATGTTTTCTAAATATGTCAACTGGCTTGCTACAACTAAGTTCAGAAGAGCTAAAATATTCATGTTTTAGCTAGCATAATTCCAAAAGCTCTAGCTAGCTAACGTAGGAAAGAGAACGGCAGTAATGACCAGAGTGTAGAACAGAGATGTATATTGTTAATATAGGCTATGTTAAATATATCAATATTTTAAAATAGATTATATAAATATATCAAATAAACAAAATTCCTTACTATTTTAGAGGAACATGGCAGACAAAGCAAAGGGAACCAGGAAAGACAGGAGAAGAGAGGCAAGAGCAAGGAAAAGGCAAGGGAATAAGTACAATCAGTGGAGTGAAGACAGGATGAAAGGGGCAGTTTTGGAGTATGAAGAACAGTTAGAGGCAGGGCAGGAGCCAAAACTACGACTGCTAGCTCGTGCGTGGAATGTACCTAAAAGTACACTTCAAAGAAGGGTGAAGGGTACTGTGAAAGGCCACAAGCATGTCTCGGGGGGAAGCCCAGTTTTGATGATGGAGCAGGAAGAGGAGCTGGTCACACTTATCAAACATCTAGCCAAGCGAGGATTTCCACTAAGGAGGCAAGAAATTCAGGCCCTAGCGTACCAATACGCTGCAAAACGTAATCTAATTGGATTTTCCCCCAAAAATAAAAGGGCTGGTCAGTACTGGTTTGACCATTTCCTAGCAAGACATCCAGACTTGAGTTTGAAAAAGCCAGAAGGCCTTTCCTCTGCTCGTGCAGCTGGGCTAAATCCGACCGTTGTGTCAAAATGGTTCGATTGCTACAAGCAAGTAATAGAGGAACTAGGCATACATGATCTTCCATCACACATATGGAATTGTGATGAAACTGGAATGCAGGATCACTTTGTGTCCCAAAGAGTGGTGGCAGAAGTAGGACATGCATGCTATGAGGTGACAGCTGGTGAAAAGGGAGAGACTACCACAGCACTTGCCAGCTTCAACGCAGTTGGAGATTACATGCCTCTATTGATCATTTTTAAGGGCAAACGCTTAAAGGCTGATTGGCTCTACCAGGCACCTCCAAACACACTGGTAAGGGTTTCGGACAATGGCTGGATCAATAGTGAGCTGATGATGGAATGGGGCAGGCTGTTCGTTAAGAGCCTGCCAAAAGAAGACACAAGGCCACATCTTTTGCTACTAGATGGGCACAGTTCCCACGCGTACAATCTGACATTTCTGACCATAATGAAGGAGCACAATGTGCATGTTATGTGCTACCCATCGCATACAACCCACTGCCTACAGCCTGCAGATAAGTCCCTGTTCAAAAGCTTAAAGAACAGCTGGAATGAAGAGGGAAGAAGATTCACTCGGGAAACAGGGGGTCGCAAGTTGAGGAAATCTGAATTCTTCACCCTGTTTTCCCAAGCATGGAAAAAGGCGGCAACTGTAGAAATAGCACAAAATGGGTTCAGAGGAACAGGCATGTACCCAGTCAATCTGGATGCTATTAATGCAGATGTGTATGAGCCCAGCAAAACAACAGAGAGAGATCAACCACCTGCACCTCTACCAGAGCAGGCTGCAGCAGCACCAACAACACACACACCAGCACAGTGGGCCCTGGCTAAGCAGGCTGCATCAGCAGAGGCACCAGCACAGTGGGTCCTGGCTAGGCAGGCTCCAGAGGCACCAGCAGCATTGGCCCTTGCAGAGCAGGCCTCAACGTCAACGGCAGAGTGGGCTCCAGGACAGGAGGATTCATGGATTACTGCGGAGCTGGAGCTGAACACGTTAAATGATATTGTAACTGGAAACAGAGAGCTTGGCACAGAGAACAACCAAGAGGATGTAACCTTTTCCTCCCTGATGGCTACACCAACACGTGAGAGAGGGGCAACTAGAAAGCGTGCCAAACCCCCGACATTCAATCTGACAAGTGACGAGCATTTCCATTACATAAGCTCTAAGGCAAAGCAAGTAAGGAAAGCTGTGGGAAAACAAAACAACAACAAAAACTAAACTAAAACAAAAAGCCTCAAAGTGGAAGACGTGGAGGGTCAAGAAGCTTGCAGAGTCTGCAAAGAAAGTATGGTGAAAAGGATGACCCAAAAAAAAACGAAGAATGGATGATGTGTGTTGGATGCCGGAGCTGGTTCCATGAGTCCTGTGGGGAGGACTTTGGGGTGATTGAAGATGGAGGAGTATTTACATGTTCACAGTGTCTGCCATGATTTGGGAGTCCTCTTATCGGACTACCATTAGCTCCATTTAATCTTTTTATGGATAGGCTATAATGTATTGGTTCCTACCTTTGTTATTATCTTACCATACAATGAATTGTTTCAAAGCTTGATTTCATAGGCTATACATAGGCCTACATTTTTGGTTTTCTTTAAAGAATAGGCAATGTTGTTGTTATTCACTTCTTATGGAAAAATAACCCATTAAATGTTGAAATGACTTCCCTTCTTCAATATCTATGTCTTTTATATCCTAATATCAGGTGTCCCATTTTGACAGTAGCGCCTGCTGAACAGTGGTCTCCGGGCATTTTGTGTTTTGAGATGGAACTATTGATTCTGTGTTTTATTTTTTAAATTTTTTGATTTTGCATACTTATGTAGGGAAGTTGGTGTTTATAAAATGGTATAATGTTTGCAGCTCAGGCAATTGGAAAATTCTGTAAATTGTTCCGGAAGACAAATTTTCAAAAAGTGTCCCAATTTAACAATACTCACCCTACATCTTTCTTTTTATAAGAGCATTACTCCAATGAGTGTGTAGACTCGCTTCATATCTCCAGCGCATGTTCTGGGCTGAGAGACAAGCAGATGTGTTTCATTTATCGCGCAGGCCTATTGGGCTAATTATATTCCTATTTTATTCATATTTATCAAATTCGCCAGCGCCATTAAGATTGCTGTTGCACAACTCTGTATGAACTCTGTCGCTTATCTATCGTCATATCAACAGCCATTGTTGGTAGCAGGAGGTCAATTCAGCAACATCTGGGAACATTTCGCCAGCTGGTTTTCAATGCGCAAGGAGGGGGAGGGAGGCTGTCGTTCAACTGTGGCAAGTGGCAGTCGCTGTGCCGTCTGATTGGACGCATAGAGATTTTGGAAGGAAGAACTGAACCCCCTGCACGCGTTTACATCGCTCCATCGCACCGTCCTTAGGCAGCGAAACATAGCGGAACATTGCTTTACGGAAGGTTCTGTGGACAGCAAGTCACCGGTCCGGTATCTTTGCTGCATGCATGGGGCGACTGTCATATCAGAGCCTTTCAAAAGGGCACTTTAGCAGAGTCAACAGGAAACACAGCAGCTTTGCTTTATCCTCTGAATAATTCAGCTGTATGGATTAATGGACAGTGCAAACGATTAAATCCCCGTAGTTACCCTGCAGACCTGGACTCGGGTATTGTGATTTACAACTGTTGAACAACAGGACACGGGACCAAGTTGGAACATGGAAACGAATACGCGAAAATTTACCGTCCGGAGATGGTTTTCTGTATACCTTCATAAGAAATCACGATCCAAAAACTCTAGTCTCTGCAAATTAGAGGTTTGTATCGTATTCAATTGTTGGTGGAACTAGATTACACATGCAGCATCTTGGAAAAATACGCGTTGTTGGGTTGTGTGCATGGCCAAATACTTGATTGTGTTGCGAATAGTATAATGTTTTGTTTTTTTCAACAAATCACTATTAACAAGTGTTCAGCTTACCTTTCTGTTTCCGTTATTACCAATGTTGTTGTAGGTAGGCCTACGTCTATTTTTAGCCGTCTCTCGATGAGGCTGGCCTGTCAGGTATTAGAGGCTGAGGAGTCATGCTCAGCTTGTAGAATTTCGATAGTGCACATATTTCTAAGGAAGAGTGTGATAAATTACACCATATCAAAGAAGTATGGAACGCCCGTTTAATTTGTGGACTAGCTGTTGTATACTGTAGGTGCCTTACAGTTACTGCATGTTTACAGCTATTGAAACAGTATGACAAGTGCAAGTCCATGGGTCCTACACTGCAGGAGCATTGCCTCACTGATCTGAAACTGGTCTGACATGAGATGTCCTTGTGATATATTGGCTGACATGTGACACCACGATTTGATTCCTGCTGGGAACACATGCAATGTGCTCCTGAATGACAACATGTTTGTGTGCAGTGTTTTCTTTATTAGTGTGTTGAAAGCAAAGACACGACTGTTATTCTGCATACTTATTGTTGGAATGCTGCTCCAGCTACTAAAACCAGAGCTGCCAACTCTCACGGTTCCGCCGTGTGACACACGCTTTTGCATGTTTTCACACGCTCTCACGCCACACAACCAATTTCTCACGCCAAAAAACAAATTCTGATTTTGGGCCGAAGCGCGTTGGTTCCTTCGGGAGAATTCACGGTGGGCCGCTCTGCCCGCTCATAAATTGGTCCAGCAGATCGCCTGCTTTCTATTTCACACACTGAATAAAACGATATGTGTTAAATTACTGTGTGACTGAATGATAAGTAAGCTAAACTAGGTTTTAATCTAAATAAGCGCATGATCAGACCATGCATTAAAAAGTGGCGTTTTCAGTTGTCGCCCTCTCTTTCTCGTGTAAGGTTGTTGCCACGGAGACAACCCTAAACAATCTTTTTTTGTTGGAGATTTAAGATGATGCGAAAATAAGCAAATGGATGGGGAAAAGATGCCAGGAGGAACTGAAAAAGGCAGGTAAAAAAGAAAGATCTGTCACTTCATAAATCCTGCAAGGGTGGGAAAAATATATTCTCAAAAGCCCTGAATCTTTCAGGTCCAAATCAAATTTGGGTTATAATGTCCGGAGAATATTACAATAGCCTATAAGTCCAACTAAATGTTTATATTAGCCTACAGAAAGCTCCAAAAACTATTTTGCACTGAAATTAATGCAAAAAATTGCTCTGCGCTCTCGCATTCATGTGAAGTTCGGATTTCACCTCGCCTCAAAACCTTGTCTAGTTCCTAGGTTCGGGTTAAGCCTCTATTTTTCGACGTATGGCTTGGCCCCTGGTAGGGGATCGGCTGGCTTTCGCCATTACACTGCCAGGCTGAAAATGGGTCCCACCTAGCAACGGGAACAGGCGCTGCCATCTTTTTTTTTCAACACTTTGTACTTGACATAGCCTATAATGCAACGTGATAAAGCAACGTAAATGTTACGTAGTTTGCACGGAGGGAAATTGGAGGGAAATAATTGAGTAACGTGTGACTTTTTTGAACAAGGAACTAGTAACGGATTAATTTAATTAAATAACTAACGCGTTACGTTACTTTTGGCGTAACAAAAGTAGTCTGACTACTGTAACGCGTTACATTGTAACGCGTTACTCCCAACACTGCAGTTGGTAGTGGTCACGCTTGGCAAGTCGGAGGTCGTGCGATCGTGTCCCGTGAGTGGTGAGCGAGCCTTGTCGGACGGAGCGTGGCTACAGCCGTTACATACCCATCACATAAGGCATTGCAGTGGAATTAGAAAACTGGCAGAATGGGGTACAAGCCTGATCGAGAAGCAGATACATCATGTGAAAATCAATTCTATTAGTACTGTATAGTATCACTTTCACGTGGTATTTAGAAATATAGGCCTATTCTAGATGGAACATACGTTCCATATACGACTCAGACTCATCAAATATACGTTGTTCTTTTTGCTTTGTGTTTTTAGTATGACTGCTTAAGTATTGTGTCAGATTAAAGAAACTGTAAACTTGAATATCTGGCTCTGTCGTTGTTCTAGCTCGGCAAAGCAAGTTAAATTAATAAGCCTATAAATATGTTACTATTATAATGATGATCTGTTACTTTACTATTACTAGTTTACAGTGATTGTTAATGCCATCATTGTGGTGCTGTTGAGGTCAGCTTTCTCTAACTGACCAAGGTTGCTTAGGCTGGGCGAGAGAGAGACACTTGTCAAATGAGGTTCAAGCAGACCGATTTATTGTGGTACAATAATCTCTGAATGGCAACATACACAACATGAGATTTCTCCGCTCAGAGATAATCTAACTAATTACCCAAACTGCAGCACCCTTTATACAGTTTCTAAATGCCCCATAGACAGTTTCTAAAGTTAACCTGGCTGAATGCAAGTTTGTTCTAACAGGACAATCCTTTAAAAGCACACATCATGACGTCCAAGGTCCTTCTGTAAGTTTACATTAGCTCCTGTCTTTGTTTGTTCGTTCTAACCATCAGGTTGCCCTGACATTTAGCCAGGGCAACAGGCAACAGAACACAAGATTGTATTTTCCTATCAAGTGATATCAAACTAGAGACCATAGATTAAACAATGCAGTTTTTGGGCCACAACAGTGTTAACTGACATAATGTTACATAACCATAACAATATTGTGGTTATCAGACATGATTTATTAATCTTCGTCTTTGCTCCAGAAGACGTCAACAATCTATAATGCCATGATTAACATGCCTTAACACGCCACAATATCACTTATTATATAAGGCTATAATTACATTTGTCATTCCATTAACATTACAACGTTCATTACAAAATTGTGAAATATTCTTGACGTAAGCAAATAAATGGGGTTATAGTTTTGGAAATGGTATCTAATCAGAAATCCAATACCACCTACATCCACCGGGGGCGTTGCCTCAAGCCGAGGGGTGGGGGGTCTGGATGATGCAGTTCAGCTTCCACACTGCAGAGCCCTTCTACGAAGAGCCTTGTACTGAATTTGGTTGCAGTTCCACCAGAGTTCCACTGGGGGCGATCGCCAGCATGAGGCAATGAGTGCAAAATGAAGAGTCTATGGAGCTAGATGGCTAAATTTGGATTTTGGAGGGGTATAGCTCCATAGACCTCCATTCATTCTACACTCACTGGTGAGCGCCCTCTAATGGAACCAGAGTGGAACTGCAACCAGTTCAGAACCCGGAAGTTTCCAGAGTGGCAGTTCTCCCAATAGACATAATAAAGAGTAGACGCAGCATCGACCGCTACTGCCTACTGGCGCTGACGAGCCGTGGGGCCGCCATCTTGGAACGGGCAACCACTCCACTCAGTGTAATCTGCTTGGCTGGGGCAATGAGCTGTCAGCGCATTTAATTAATCATACTGAACTGAATACCGAACTGATTTCCACGCGGTTTGCTTTGCTGCAAAGGTCATATATGTAGCTATGATACAGGACATGGTTATTCTTTTCACAAAATACAACCAATAGTATGGTAATGTTAAATCTTACTTGTGAAAAGTAATCCCCCGAGCCCTGTTTGCGATTGTACGCCGATTTGAGCAGGAATATGCTGCACAGTGCTGGCATCTAGTTTACTCTGATGCTCCGCAACTAGGAATTTGCCCTGTCCAAGATGGCGGCCTCATTTCTCGTGCCCAGCAGCCAATGCGGCGTCTACTCTTTATTATGTCTATGGTTCTCCCCATATTAGACATTCTCTGCGCACTGCCTTATTCGAAATCTAACTACCGTATTTCTTCGATGAAACGACGCAGCGTTTATTACACAATGTTCGTTTTTGGGCGGCTTTTAATCCAAGAAATACGGTATTCTAGGCTAGTGTTTTAAGACAAACTTGCTAGTTCTTAGCTAGTTTGAACAGTACGGTCTTCTAAATCACAGATTAAGCAACAAGAAAATGTCAATGTTAGCTAGACTAGCTAGTTCTATCTCATCTGCTTTTTATTAACGCTGATTTGGAAGGAATGCAAGAACAGCTAGATGTGTAAACTAGTTTAGTGTAAACTAGTTTAGCTTGCTAACGCAAGAGCACCTGCCTCCAGTTTTTTCAATAGATCATTTAGACAGGCGTTAGCAATAGGCTAGCTTTTTTCTGGCTAGTTTTTCGTAACCTTTCTATGCGACTAACATCTAGTCTCTAGCTAGTCATTTGCTAAGTAAGGTATGTTGATGTGTATTTGAAACGTATTTAGCTAGCAGTGGGCCCCTAGTGCAACACAAGAGAATGTTCATTAAAATGACATGCTGCAATACTGCATTTCTGGGACGGCATTAATCAAGGTTGGCGTTTATTACACAATGTACATTTTTGGTGTAGCGTTTATTCGAGGGCGGCGCTTAATCTAAGGAATGCGGTATTCTAGGCTAGCTCCCCTGCGAGGGGGATCGATCAAAGGATATTTTTTTATTCATTTCAGATTTCATCTTTCAACCTTCAGCATTCCAACGCATTTTCTGCAGGAAATGTGTGACACCCAAGATGTGTGATCACATTTTTTTAGTTGGTTTTGTTAGTTTTATTTTTGAGCAATGTTTTGAAATATGGGTCATAGGGGCCAATTATAAGAAAATTCGTGAACATTTCAGTGTTGTTGCCAGTAGGAACTAATGTTGCGCTGTGTTTCCATCGGGGACTCTATTGGCAGGCGGGTGTCGGTGCTTCCTCAATTTGCTGAGCGGCGCGAAAGCAAGAAGAAGCACTGTCGCCAGATTCTCAATTACTTTCCTGTTTTCTATGGAACGCCGATTTAGTCAAAATTAAATAAATAAATAGATCTGTAAATACATATATAAATACATAAATATATAAATATGGCTATGAAATAAAGCCTACAATGTAAAAAGATGGCAATAAATATATCAATAATAAATGTATTTATTTAAAAATGACATTTTTGTAAAGACAACATTTATATATTTAGTGGGACTTTTATTTCCTAATGCCACATTTATTTATTTTTTGAGACTTTTACACTCCACATTTATTTCCACATATAGTACCACTCCACATTTATTACCCCTCCACATTTATTTCCGATCTCACATGCAAACGAGAGGGGCGTGGTTATCTTCAGACCAACGAATGCTGCACAAGATCGAAGGCAGATAGGGAGCTATGATAGGGACACCTAGATTCGGTAGATGAAGGAAGACATGGTGTCAGAGATCGCTTGCTGGCTTTATAGATCAAATTGATCAGCATGGCTTGTCAGGATATATTATTTTGGCACACATTGTAGATTTTGTAGAGGTTGGGCGGATACGTGCTCTACAGAACATAGATATTGACCACAAAGACTTATCGAACACCGTGTTCGTGTGCAAGACGGCAACTGTAGAAATACACCATGGGGCTCAACATAATCTTTCTTAGGGTTAAGAGTATTTTGATCGTAAGCTATTGTCTGGGTTCACAGTGACGATTTAAGTCATTTGTAGTTTCATAAGGGGTTATGGTCTTGGGAAATTTGGCTATTGCATCAAGACAACCCCAAATACGTGATTAGCCTACACATTCGGGTATTTTCTGGTGTGCTCACGATAACCAGTTGTTTTCGATGAACCCAGGCCATACAGAATGTTGCCTGAATTTGTGACTAAAAGCTACATACATGAGCCTACAGCAGCAAATATGAGATGCGACTTGAAAATCGTCAATAATGTTGAATGTTGTGTGAATTTGTGACGATTCTGGTGATAGAGGTAGATGTCCCTGTCTGCCTTCGATCTTGTGCAGCACGCGTTGGTCTGAAGATAATGAAGGACTAAAATGATTGTGTCTATTCCAATAGGCTTATGTAATGCTAGTTTTCAATGACACAAGTCTGTGTTCTAGAAAGAGTGGTCTGGAGTCGCAGAGGTCCGATAATATCAGCTTTAATGCAGCAGTTGGAAATCAACAGTACAGAGCTCTGGGGTTGTCTACATTTCCCTACCCGCAACAGTTGTTCGGGCTGGTTCACTAAGTCCAACTGGCTCTCACTGTCCCTGCCCCAGGATATATAATACAGTGCAGTATTACAAAATGACACAAAGAGGGTTGAGCTTTCTCATGCGTCAGGGAGTTGTTCTTGCTGGCGTGCCCCACGCTCGGGTGCCATCTCAGCCCGGCTTCAAGGTTGCTCCTAAAATGAAGAGATTAGGACACAAAATACAGCCTGTTCCCCACACCGTGTGTGAGACACAATGTTTAAGCCTAAGCAAACTTCGAAGTTCATAAAACATTACTTTAATAAGCACAATATATTCTTTAAGACATGCATCCTTTATAAAGTTGTACGAACATTGTTCCTGTTGCCATATCCACTGGTGCACAGTGCCCGTGATGCATTGGGTGGTTAAGATGCCACACATACTGATAACTTGAACTAGCCTATAGATAATGATAGCCCTTGATAGAATTGGTGGCACACAGATGTCTGGAATTATAGAAGGTACGCAGTGCCCGTGATGCAGCTGGTGATGACAGTTCATGTATTGTGCTGTAATGTATTGTACATTCTTTAATAACCACTCCCCTCTCGTTTGCATGTGAGATCGGAAATAAATGTGGAGGGGTAATGTGGAGGGGTAATAAATGTGGAGTGGTAATAAATGTGGAGTGGTTATATATGTGGAAATTAATGAGGAGTGTAAAAGTCTCAAAAAATAAATAAATTTGGCATTAGGAAATACAAGTCCCATTAAATAAATAAATGTTGTCTTTACAAAAACGTCATTTTGAAATAAATACATTTAGTATTGATATATTTATTGCCATCTTTTTTAATTTTTAGGCTTTATTTCATTGCCATATTTATATATTTAGGTATTTATATATTTATTTACAGATCTATTTATTTATTTATTTTTGACTAAATCGGCGTTCCATAGTTTTAAGGTTTGAACTTATAAAGAAATCGATTAAATAACGATGACATATTGTTTAGCATTAATCTAAATGTTACAGTTTAGAATGTTACTGAATAATTTGTATGTTTGATATGTATTATCTGAAATTGTTTGGGTTGTGTTGGATGCGGCCGAATATTATGGCGCGGGCAGCAACTGGTTTTGTTAGTAAAACCGAAACATGTTTTACTTGTGGCTCAGTTACATTTCATGTTGAGAAAATACTGTTTCTGTTATGATATTTGTATCTAGGAGATGTGTTTTTGTTATGGTGGTTTGACGTATAAATGTTGTCAGAACTTAAAGTAGATTTTGCTAGCATGTCGTCTACCAAGTGTAAGCAAGCTAGCCATTGTGTGTTCGTCTTTTGTTGGTACCACAGTCGCGGTTAAAGTATGGAACTCCAAAATCCAATTTGCTAGAGGAATGGAAATGTATGTTTTGTTGGAGTATAGTCAAACACATGTATTTCGTTTTATTTTTGATACTTCATATGAATATGTATGTATGTATTGTATTGTCATATTGACAAATAAATAGAAATTTGCTGAGCGGCGCGAAAGCAAGAAGAAGCACTGTCGCCAGATTCTCAATTCTTTTCCTGTTTTCAGGATACTCTTATCTGCCTATGGGTCCTCTGCCTGTGACCTGTAACAAATGCACTTTCTAGTTATTATTATTACTCTTCCGACCACTTTTTTTGCCGCCTAACTAGTTTCAGAATCAGAGAGTGTTTTATTCGCCATGGACGTTTGAACAGACAAGGAATTTACTTTGGCAGGACGGTGCTGTTACGCCTATTGGAAGATCCGGGCCACGACGCTTACTCTCTCCTGAATATTAGGGATACGTAACGACGCACACCTGTGTACTCGGCTGTAGCCAATGATGTTTATGTATTTAAGGGGAGAGTTTGTCATTTGTTGGTTATTGTCACGTTTTATGTTCAGAGTACA
This sequence comes from Mallotus villosus, assembly GCA_903064625.1. Taxonomy (NCBI): domain Eukaryota; kingdom Metazoa; phylum Chordata; class Actinopteri; order Osmeriformes; family Salangidae; genus Mallotus; species Mallotus villosus. The sequence goes on along the minus strand of CAEFZP010001905.1, from coordinate 32,581 downwards.
TGTTAGACTTCTCTTGAGAGCTCTGCTGGATGCGAGCGTTATATTTTGTTGTTCTGTACCAAGAATAGGCTACCTAAGTTTGGGTGCTGTTTTTGTTTTGCCGATGGACTTTCCATTAAACTACAACCTCCTGCATCATACCTCTCAGTTTTTTTGTTCGACCCAACTATACTGTGACAGGTTCATACATTAAACATATAGGAATCTTAAAACTTAAATATGTGGTCTAACTATACTAAAGGTACAAAGTCTTAACTAATACTAAAGGGATTTAGAATTAAAATGTAAAATAAAATATAAAGTAGCCAAATCATTTACAATTTAAAAATACAAATAGAACAAGCGATACAACTAGTACAAAAGATACAAATAGTGCAAATTGCAATGTGGCAAGGTGTCATTGTGCAGATTGTGATTAAAGTCAGTGTGAGCCCTTGGCCTTGTTGAAGAGGCCAACAGCGGATGGGAAGAAATTGTTTTTGTGGCGTATGGTGTTGGACCTGATGGACTGCAGCTTTCTGTCGGAGGGGAGTGGCTGAAACAGAGTGTGTCCAGTAGGGGTGCAAAACGTAACTGAAAAAACGTAACCATTCCACACACTACCCACGGTTTGGTTTTGACATGTAAGCCACAGAAAACGTAATTTTTTTAAACACAACCGAACACCCACAGAGCAGTGTTGCCAATTTAGCGACTTTCTCGCTATATCTGGCGATCTTTCCAAACCCTCCTGGCGACTTTTACGTTGATGGAGACTTGCTGGTGTTTTAGAGATTCTGACATGAAAGCTCCGATCGCAGTACTGTCCTCAACGAGCAGCAGGTGCTGCCAGGAGCTCCTCCGCAGTCCCAAAGCACTCACAGGTGGTCAGTCTCACTATAGCCTCGTGCAGCACTGCTACTTCCCTTACTGAGGAGTTGGCAACACTGCCTGAGAGAGGCAAGTCATACGAAGCTCGGCGCGTGTAAAGTATGCTAACCAGAGCTATTCCGTAAACTTTTTTATTGGATACGGCACCTTTGTCACGATGCAAAATGATTTGCCTAAATGATTTTTTTTTACTGATTGTGTAGTGTTCAATGTTGTTATAGGCTATGTCTTGTTAGTCTTTATTCCCCATTGAAGTTCCACAAAAATCTTGTGTTTTTCGATGCGTTTTGAGGTGAATTTTCAGGTTAAGACAGAGGGGGAGGCACTTCAGGTGACACTTGCGCTTGTGCTGGTTGAGTAGGCTAGCTGTTAGCCTCGTTTCCCTCAAGGGAAAAATGTCAAAAAGACAACAAAATGTGCTTAACTTTTTCAAATAAGTCCCACAAGTAGCCTGTGCTGCTGTTGGTCATGGTCACGTGATGCACTGTTTGTCTCATCCAGTGCGTTTTTTGGTTAATTTAATCCGATGGATAATTGCTGCTTGTAAAAGCGATTGTTGCAGTGTTTTATTTTTAACGTTTCAGACCCATGCAGTGCATGTTCTGAAATTAAAATATACATTGCCCTGATGTACAAGCAGGTTTTTTTTTGTCAGAGAAGCTATGTAGGCAGTGTATTTTCTGTGTTTCCTCCAACCCCCATTTTGAGTCGCCTGATTCACCCCCCCTTCTGCGCTCCGGGACCTCCCACTTCTACGTCAGATATATATAAAATACAGAGAAATTGTGAAATGCTAATGTTTTTTTCTTTCCCCTAATTTGCTAAACCAACCGAACCGAAACTGTGACCCAAAGAACCGTGGGCTTGTTGAATTGTTGCACACCTAGTGTCCAGGGTGGGAGGAGTCGGCTGCAATGTTCCTCGCACGCCTCAGGGTCCTCAAGGTGTGCAGGTCCTCGAGGGAAGGCATATTGCAGCCGATCACCTTCTCAGCAGTGCGAATGATGCACTGCAGTCTGCTCTTGACCTTGGTAATGGCAGCAGCGTACCAGATGGCGATGGAGGAGGTGAGGATGGACTTAATGATGGCTGTGTAGAAGTGCACCATCATTGTCCATGGCAGGTTGAATTTCTTCAGCTGCCGTAGGAAGTACATCCTCTGTTGTGATTTCTTGATGAGGGAGCTGATGTTTAGTTCCCACTTGAGGTCCTGGGAGAGGATAGTACCCAGGAAGCGGAAGGACTCCACAGTTGACTGGGGAGTCGCACAGAGTGATGGGGGTGAGTGGGGCTGTTTCTTTCTGAAATCCACAACCATCTCCGCTGTCTTAAGAGCATTGAGCTCTGAGTGTTTCTGGCTTTACCAGGTCACCAGGTTGTCAACTTTCCACCTATAGTCAGACTCATCCCCACCAGAGATGAGCCCAATGAGGGTGGTGTTGTCCACAAACTTCAGGAGTTTGAGCCCTGAGGAGATTTGGTGCAGATGGACTGGTAGTCAGAGACTTGTGTTCCCAGCATAACGCACTGCTTCCTGTCAAATAGGAAGTCCGTGATCCACCTGCAGGAGGATATACTATATAAAGGTTCTGTCTCTTTTCAGCAACATTTTACAAGTGAAAGATTACAGTACATGTTACGCCACCGGTCACTAAACCAGTCATGTGTCTGCTGTGAAGTGTGATGAGATTGAATTTAAAAGTATAAAAAACACCAGTGACAACGACAACATCGGCAAACCCTGCACCAGGTCCAACAAGTCCATAGGCCCGATTTCCCCGGGCAAGTAAAAGTGCAGATCGGGCAAGTACAATTTTTCCATGGGTAAATCAGTAATTCACCGACTTAATTGCGGTACCGCCTTCTGAGTTGTAGAAGTAAAAAAATATAACGACACTGACTGCCATTTCTCTCAAAGCTTGCAATCTAGAGCAGGTGATGTTACCTTGGCTAGCTAGCTAGCTATGATGCCATAAGGTAACATTATCTGCTCTAGGTTGCAGCCATTGTTGGCTAACTTATCAAGAGCAAACACGCCATACCTCTCCAATTTAGCTTCAGGTGTCTGGCTTGATTTACGGTACTCAAACACCGAAGGGACAAAGTCGGGGCTTTTATAGTTCATTGAGGCTTCTCCTAAGAGTAAATTACACACAGATTCAACCCACGATCATTTTATCATTGTATGCAATGAATAGATGAATGTACTGAACTGGCTAGCGATGAACTAGCTAACGTTAACGGTTATAGCTAACCTAAAGTTGCAAGGCTAATATAAGTCAGCTGGATAACATTAGCTAGCTAGGGAGCCGTTTTGGCCAACTCCAGTAAGTTTATCAGATTTAAGTGACACAATTTTAAGTTAGCTAACATAAACAACATATATAAAATGCGCCCCACATATGCGTGCATTTTTTATGATGTCTTCAGTCCAGTCAATTCGTTTTACAGCTTGAAGCCACAATCTCCCCCTGTTTGCATTAAACGGTCTTTTCCCCGATGGAATGCAGTAGAAATTGAGGAGAACACTAAGCCACTCCAGAGCAAGACACATAGATGTTGTTAACGATTCCAAAGGACTACCGATTCTGTACACTAATGCTGGAAATCTTATGAATAAGCTTGACGAGCTTAAAATTGCTGTTAATATGCACGCTCCTGATCTGTGTGACCGAGACGCATTTAGTTTCTAATATTGAGGACAGTGAAGTCAGCATTCCAGGGTTCTTATGTTTCAGAGCTGACTGTGATTTCAACTTCAACTCCAGTCAAGCCGGCCCTAGCAAGGGTGGAGGCTCTATTATTTATGCCAAATTGAACCTACAGCCCAGTATCCTTAACTCTTTCTCTGCACCGGACTCTTAAGCTGTAACCATTGTGACGACCGTTGGTGCAGTGAATGTCATTCGTGTTTATAAATCCCTGTCTTTGCCTCAAGACAAGTCGGACACTATCATAAACTCGTTAAAGGATTGTGCTAAATATGAATTTTCTGCTGAAACTATTATTGTTGGTGACCTCAACCTACCAAATGTCTGTTGGAAAATCAGGTAGAGTGATTGGCCCCGCAAATACTAAAAACAACTTGTTAGCCAGCCAGCAGCGCTTCATTGATATGTTTAACAAGATTGGCTTCTCATGGCACGTTACAGACTTCATCACTAGGCAGAGGTTGGTTGACAACACTCTTCAAGAAAGCACTATAGACCAAGTTCTCTCAGTGAATCAGGCAACTGTTGACAACATTGAGAAAAAAGCTGCTCTGGGGAAAAGTGACCACTTGTGCCTTCTTGTGACACTTGCGATTCCTTGTGAAGGAAAATCACAATCACAAAATCACCGTTCTCAAAAAGCTCAAAACCTCTCTGGAAATGGGACGACACTTGGTTACGTGTACATCATCTAGCACGTATCGATATCTCTAAAGCAAGTTAACGAAATTCGCTAACTGTAGACATGCTAGTAAGAGAAATGCGGGACTGTTGTGCAAATCAACACTGTAACATTATCGTAGCAAAGTAGCGATTTTTAAAAAGGTTTCAATTAGGAAAATGGTTGCAAATATATATGTACAGGACTGTTAATAGCACAAAACAAGACTTAATTTTTTTTTAATCAATTAATTAAGCCGCAAATATATCATTTATCGGACTCTCGGGATGATCTGGCCGCCATTGTTGCCGGTCGCGCAGTATTCGCATACCCCTAGGTATAAGTAAGGTCTCGATCTCACTTGGTTTCAAGGGGTGTATACCCCTTCGTCTTAGCCCTACCCCTAGCTCAAAAAGAGTATTGGGACACCACTAGGTCTCACGTGAACGCGCAAGTCTAAGTTGACGTTTACCCAAGTGAGACTTATTCGTCTTAGCGAGACTTGCGTTAGCGAGACTTGCGTTAGCGAGACTTGCGTTAGCGAGACTTGCGTTAGCGAGACTTGCGTTAGCGAGACTTGCGTTAGCGACGTTGATGGAACACCCCCCAGGTCATCATATATCTCTGTTTACTGGATTACAGGGCTTGACATTAACTTTTTGAGGCACTTGTCCTTTGGACGAGTACATTTCACTTGTCAATGCACAAAAGTCACTTGACCCCCATAGCTTTAAATAGCCTGACCAAGTGATCGGGCAAAACTAGCCTGGCTAACGGAGGTCGCTGTCTCAGGAAAATTAGTAATGAAACAGGCTCGGTTAAAGACATCCAATATACTGGCTATCTTCAGCAGGCTCGTTCCTGGAGTGAAATACAACATTGTGCACACTGCCAGTGAGCGACGAGTCTGACTGAGGCTAACGTCAACGGTGTAGTGTAGTGTGTGGACGCAATCTCACACTCAAATTGCCAGTTTAAACAAATCACAAAAATAATCGGAATTTTACAGTTTTACAGTCAATTCGACATCTAAAAGCAGAATTCCCATATCCCTTGAAAGCTGACCTGCTCGACTTTTTAGATGTCGAATTGACTGTAAAACTGTAAAATTATGAACTTTGTGACATGACGCGAAGACATGGCTGCCGCTCCACAATGCGGTCTGTACCAGGCGACATTCTCACTCAAATGTCAAGACTTTTGTGACCCAAATCAAAATTCTGATGCGACAGATCAATGGGGAATCGCTTTTTCTCTCTCTAAGGCTGTCCTCCTCTGACTTTTTTATCTTTTAAATGTAACTATTTGTATGATCCGTGTGGTCCTTTTGCCGTTTTAAATGCTATCCTTTCCCGGCTTTCTGCAGCCACGCTGCGCGCGCATCCTGAATGTTTACAAACATGAAATTGGTCTATAGGACAAATGTGTGGAGAGCAATATTCCTCTCCAATACATACAGCTAGCCGGCGTTACAGTTATAAATATCTGGATACTGATTACAGCATCTTGATGCTGTATGTTGTGCACATGACTAGTTTTGAATGAACATGTTAAATCGTGATATCTTGTTTTGGCTTTGTTGAATATTTTTATTTGTAAAAAAGGCTGTGTTTTTACATTGAAGTTTAATGAATAAAAGTTATATTTACCGGTAAATGACAGGCCGTAATGTAATATCACAGATATATCTTGTACATTTTGTACTGGAACGTGTCATAACATGGGTTTATAATGTGAACGTACCCAACGTACATGTTTGTACATTTACAAATCGTTTTTCCCCCCGCAAATCTGGTTTATTCAGGATAATAGTACACATTTAAAATTAGAAATGCTGTTTTTTTACAGAGAAGTTCAATTAATAAAAGTAACATTTACCGGCAAAGCACAGCCTGTAATGTAACATCCCAGAAAAATCTTGTAAATTTGGTACAGGAAAATGACTCATATTTTACAGTTAATTAATGTTAACAGAAAAATATATTTTTAACTGTAATTTAATGGGTTAAATTTGGCGTCCCAGCTGCCAGATTGTTCCTACTAGTTTTTCTTTTACAGTGTAGCATAACAGTACCCATCACAGAGCTCCCTCAAGGCATGTACCCAGTCTGCTGCACACATGTACCATGGCTTTATCTGTATTGAGCAAAACCAAGACCATATTTACTGGTGATGTGACTGTAGTTGCATGGTGTAATGAAAAAACTACTCTTGATAACAGTCTTCCTTACTGTGGTGTGTGTGTGTATGTTTTTAGGACGACAGTATCCTGAAGGAGATTGAAATCTCCCACCATGTCAGAGAAGGTTGTGAGAAGGCTGATCCTTCTCAGTTTGCACTGCTCAAGGTTTTGGGGCAGGGCTCCTATGGAAAGGTACAGTATGGCTTCCCTTCCTCTCTGTTTTCTGTACCTGTATACACTTAATATTTTTCTGAATTTGTTATCAATGACTGAAATAACAATGTTAAAGCAGATACATTTATTTTCTTGTGAATGTTGGTTTCCTACAAAGCTCTTAGTCATCAAAGACATAATTGAACAAACATAATTCTGAATGTATTTGTCTATCCAGCAGTAGCATAGCCACGAGGGGGCCTGGTGGGGCCTAGGCCCCCTCATTTATATTACGACCCCCCAGATAACTGATTTATTACAATAACAAATGAAGGAATCGTTGATATAAAATAAAATATATAATTATTTATATATATGTGTATTTATATATATATATATATATATATATGTGTGTGGCTCTAGGGGGTATTCCATCAACGTCACTAACGAAAGCTGCGCTTACACAAAAAAGTCCCACTTAACAGGCAACGCTAATTCAAGCTAGACCTCAATAAGCTTAGATTGTGCGCGCACACGGAGAACCGAAGCAGCCCAGATCCGTAATGACAGTAATCACTGGCCAATATTCTCAACAGGAGCTTGAGAATAAATGCCCCCCCAAAAAATGTGACAGTAATTGAACATTTTATTTGGAGGTTATGTATAAACATACCTGCCAACATTTGACTAGCAAAATCCGGGAGATTTCGGCGGGGGCGGTGTGTGTGTGTGTGGGGGGGGGGTCATGGATGGCAGAGACATTAAAGGGGTCACTGATAGCAAAACCGATTTTACCTTGTCATAATTGAATAACGACAGTTCGGTGGGTAAAATGAACATACAGTGAACCTCAAAGTCCATTGACACTTATTTCCCATGCAAATCTCAAAAAGAAAAAATCTAGCTGTAAAACGCTAGTTTTTGGAAAAAGCCACCGGGGTGTCGCGCATTCAATTGGCTCTGGTCTGTGTCTTTGTCACGCCCCAAAATGTACATCCAGACCAGCCCACTCACTGGTGTTCTTGCCCAGTCCGAGGTAGCGACGCTATGTTTCTAAACACATCAACATATCTTACTTAGCAAATGACTAGCTAGACTAGCTGTAGTCGGCATTAGAAGGGAAGCTTCCCAAAAAATTGCCAGAAAACGAAAGCAGTCTAGCCTTTTGCTGACGCCTGTCTAGATTATCTATTCGAAATAACTGGAGAAAGGCTGTGCTAGATACAGGATACGTTAGCATTGTTAATAACTGTTACCGACAAAATCATACTACAGCTTGCGGTTCTGATGAACATAACTAAGGTCGGAACGCACCTCTTTTCAGCAACAGCTTCATAGCAAATCCTGCTTTACATATTCCCAGGTTTTTAAAACCGTCCTTGGTGAAATGTTTCGCGCAACTGCACAGAGATCTTCTATGCTACGGTATAAACAAACATCAGCCATAACCGTCTAGTCAATGTTAACTAGACTCAAGCTCATCTGTTTTTCATCGGTGATTTGCAAGGAATGTAAGAACAGCTAGATAGCGAAAACACCTATACTGTAGGCATGTAAACCAGTTTAGCTTGCTAACGCAAGAGCATGAATGTGTTATGATTTAGCCTAGTTTTTTGGCAATGGGATTTACGTTATTTCATGTTCCTGACTATGTTTCATTCAAGTAAATAACCTGTGTTGTTATGTAAATCTACAATTCAGATGCATGTTTGTCCAGATCTATTTTTCAGTAAGATAGCTAGAGCTAACTGAAGCTGTGTTGAATCACGATAGTTTGTTTGCTAAGCTGTAGTGCTAACCTTACCCACCTAAGGCGATTCTGTTTGCTTCGAGAACAGACGTGGAAACTACCGTAATCATTTCAAATGATATCTAGTCAATCTGTTGAAAACGGTGTTGAGTAGACAGAATAGATTTATTTGTACGTTTTTATTTCAAGTCGCCACCTTCTTGTTTCGGTGAGTGCTGTTGGCCGTCTTTGCTCCGCAGCTTCGCTCGTTGTAAACCAACCAATCAGCGCACAGCTCATCTAAATACCAATGATATAAGGGAAAAAGCAAGCGTTTTTTCCTGGGAAAAAAATGCTGGATGTAAAAGAGGGCATAGAACAGCACCCGGGCCATTTTCAGCCAAACCAATGTTACATACCCTATTCGGAGACCTTAAGGAACAGTGTAAAATAATTTATAAAATAAAAATATTTATATTATATTTGTAAAATAAAAAACCCAGTCAATCACCCCTTTAAAAAAAAATTAAGGGATGTTGTGCATGTAAGTAGCTATTTATTATGTAGTTATGTAGTCTTCAGTATATAAATAAATACACAATAACTATTGCAATAACTTATTATCAATTCATGAAAAAATATACAACAAAATCATTCTCATGAATGTACAATGAACAGTTGATGCAACTTGCACAATTCTTAAAACTACTGTTATTTTTAAAAACTATTTATTTTAAGTATTATTATGTATGTATTCACAATCACCAATTTATTATTATATATGTGTTTGTTGTGTACACAGACTATATACGTTGGAACGCGTTTATCGGTCAAGGCTGACGGATTCCCATTCAAAGTGAATGATAGGGGGCTTAGACACCTTGCAAATCCTCTGATGTATTTTTCAGTTACAATAATGGTGTTTTTACATTGTACACAATGTACAGTGTCTATTTCTCAGTAACTTTCTAAAAATATAATCAAAGAAAAGTCAAACAAATAACTTTTCTACAGAGTTTTGGTCCGCCATCTTTTTTTTTGAGCTTTGCGCTTTAGAGTAGTGACAATAAACGTGATCTGATTGGCTACAGCCTGTGCTGTCGTATTTGCATGAAAGGCATTTGATTGGCTGACATGATTGCGTTGCCTCTCATGATTGCGTTTCATACATGATCTGGCAACTTTAGAACATTGGACACACATTTTGATTTTATTATAAATAAAATAAGTTTGGACGTCCTGAAATACAGGAGATTACCGGGAGAAATGACAAAACGGGAGGGCGGTGGGAGATGGATCAGAAAACTGGAGAAACCCGGGAAAAACGGGAGAGTTGGCAGCTATGTATAAATAAGAAAAGGTTGTCTTATTAACAAATAGGATATGCGTTTTTAAGCTTCTTAATTTAACCCCAACGCTACTTCCTTTTATCAACAATCCAATGCAGATGGTTGGTGCTAGCGTCAATAAAGTGAGTTATATTGTCTACTCTTGTTTAATAAAATGACATTTAGCGGAAAAGCAGAACCCAGTCAACATTTTCTGCAGTTACAATTAACAAATGTAATACATTTTGTAATAAATTATGCTAAGATAATGACAGCCTACTCACAGATCGTTGGCATAGCAACTCAGCCCTTACTGCAAGGTTTAGCCAGGGGGAGAGGTGGCTAACTTTTTTACCTCAAATGTTCTACTATTTATGCAACAGGCTAAGTTAGACTAGTCTAACCTGACGATTTAAGACAGTCTAAGGCTAAGACTAGTCTTAAACTAAGTTTATGCAACTGGCCCTTGTTATAGGTATTCACGCATGGGTTTGTGACATTGTTACGTTTGTGAATGTGGCTAGCTAGTTAGCTTCACCTTTCTCCACAAAAACTTAGAATATGCCTAAACGGTCAAATAGAACGTTCAGATACAAGCAACGCATTAAGGACCAAGATACATTTTTACACCGACATTGTCTATGTACTACAAAAATTCTAGTTTTTTAAGAGATAGGTTGCGCCTTGCCAAAAGCAGGCATACCCAATTACGGAGGGATTTGTTGACAAGGAGAGGACACTGCTATTGTTCTGCCCTTTCAGCTGTGGTTATGATTTGACCAACAATCCCTGTTTGAGGAATTTCACACTTGGCTAAGGAACTGTGATCTGGTTTTGTGTGTCAATCTCAAGGTTCGCAGATCACTGGTTACAAATCAAGGGTTATACCCTTGGTCTAGTGCACGATAATGCACAAATCAAAAGCACCTCTGAAAACCCAGTGTGGAAAATCCATTGTCTGCAAAAATGTATTGAATTTAAATTTATATCATAAATATCAAGTATGTACAGCAGTGGAGTGATAAAAAGCTGCCAACCTTAATTGTCTTCCCCTCCTGCTCCTATAATATGACTTTTTGCACCATTAAATTGACTTTTTGCACCATTACTATCCTTATAGGCAACTAGTCATCATATCTTCCACTCCATGAAACACATGTTAATGCTAAGTAGTAGGCTACACAGATGGTTTTTTAATGTATTTGTGTATCCGGTGCTAGATTTTCTATGACGTAGCTGCTAGTGGTGGCGCTTGGGAAGTTAGAGATGGCGTGTTCGATTCACGGTGATGGATGCACACGGTCCGGAAAACCCTGACGGAACTTGCAAGACCACGTCTGTTACATACCCGTCACATATGTATTGTACTAAAATGCGTTAATTTTCAATGGGCATAACCAGGCGCAGTCCACATTTTTCAACATTAACATTTCAATATACAACTCATTATGGCCATTATGGAATTATGTTTTTTGACGGTGGTGGGGTTGTGCATTATAGACCCCTGTGCCTAAGCTTTTCTCCTTAATGGCATTATTTCCCCTTACATTACTACTTACTTTTACACTTTTAGTAGTTGTGAAACCAGTACTTTTATACTTTTACACAAGTAAAAAGCTTGAATTGAAACTTCAATGTCTACAGAAGTATTTAAAAACCCTATAGCCTATCTATACTTCTACTTGAGTAATGAATGTGAATACTTTAGATACCGCTGTATATTTCTATGGTGTGTATTGAGTGAGGCGCGGTGTATCGAGTGTCTCACTCAAATAATTTAGCTTAAGATATGGCGATTGCGAAAACAGCCAGGGGGTCAGCATATTTTTGTGATTTGTGTGAAACTTGGAATTTGAGTGAGACTGCATCTTGTTTTGATGTTAGCTTCAGAGTCAGACTCGGTCACACTGGCAGTGTGTAGGCCTAGTACTGTCCTAATTTCCGGCGCTTTCAAACAATCAGCAGCCAGCTTGCCTCTAGCAAACTTCTTTTGAATTAGCCATTTCCCCCTAAATTAATGTCTAATTTATTTACGTTTTGGGGGGCATATTTTCAGTTAGCAGACGGCACTGTTTGAATCGCGATTCCATCTGAAATATTGCCAGTGACAACATTTTTACAGTAGCTTGTTTCAAAGGGGGTTCTTTTGTTTCAAAGAGGGATCTTAATGAATTATGCAATATGAGTAGGCTAAAAGCTTGAAAATATCACTAGAATGGAAACATTTAATGGAACGGACCCACCTGCATCCAAGTAAGCACACCCTACAATTTCCACAGAAATTGTACGCTCTCTAGTTGTTCTAATTACATGTTAACTTGTTTAAGTCTTTCAAAATGGTAAACAGAGGCTTTGACTGCGTCCATTTGGTTATGGTTACTTTTTTCACACACTTTGTACAGGCCTACTATAGCGCAATAATTTATAAGGTGAACATAGTTTTACTGGAACTACTTATTCGCTGTTATCACCTGATAACGGACAGCCCTGCAGCCAATGAGAATCGAGTATTCACCCTGACCGTGGTATATACTGAGGTATCACACGCAATTCGATCTCTTGGCTTTCAAGCTAGGCTACCTCAGAGCCATAGAAAAAGAGAGTTGCGACACTTCCATAGACTCCCATTGTTATCGATTAATGCGGAAGTAAAGCGTGTCTCACGCGACCAATAGTTCCAAACATTGTGTTTTCCACCGTTGAACCCCATTCATTTTCAGTGTCTCCTTAGCAAGTTAGCTGGTAAATTGACAAAATCCTGCAAATTTTTACCACCACATATCAATTGTTATTAGTAGCATTTCATATAGCTAGCTTTAGATAAAGTTTATCGTAAGATTATAGCTTGTTAGATTCGAAAAGCAGTTAGAGCTAAACTTTTACTGAAGCTAGCTAGAGAGTACTGTACTTGTATCATAGCCATAAGTCACCGGATCACTACAAACAAAAGGAGTGGAAGAACATCAGACATATTGTACAATAAAATGTTTTAATGAATGCAATTGGTTACCTTGTATATTCTGTTCTATCTTGTCTTAATATTGAGCAATTGCTGGTGATGATGGTTAGATTCAACTTGCATCAAGTACTACAAATATAAGTGTTGTTAATGTGGTAAATTGTAAGTGGGCTGATGAATAAAAACAAGTTTAACAAGTCCCATTTACTTCAACAGTCGAAGGTAAGTGGAACAATATAGTCCTTGTTAGAAGGACAGAGACTGTACAGTTGGTACAGTATGGTAGCTAGCATAGATATTTCTAGCTCTGCTTCACAATATTGGGTTATGTATTATAAGTTAATGTAATACATAAAGTAGCAGACATACATGATACAACACACAGTAACCAATTGACAACCAATTGGGGTTTAAGACCATAGATATATATAAACACTAGATGTCTCGTCCGCGTTGCCGGCCAACGGAGTCGAACGTCCGCACATGGCGGCCATATTGAAACAGGCAACTCGCTCACCCATAACATTGTGTTGGTGCTACATGTACTTTTTAAATAACCATAACTTGCTCAATGTTCAACTGATTTTTAAACGGTTTGGTTTGTTATAAACGTCAGAAATGTAGTTATGCCACTGCATACTTATATTCTATTTGTAAAAAAATAAACATAATTAACATAAACATAATCTAAGTATGCAGTGGCATAACTACATCTAACAACCCAAACCGTTTAAAAAATCTGTAGAAAATTGAGCAAGTTATGGTTATTTAAAAAGTACATGTAGCACCAACACAATGTTATGGGTGAGCGAGTTGCCTGTTTCAATATGGCCGCCATGTGCGGACGTTCTAGACTCCGCCGTAAGACATCTAGTGTTTATATACATCTATGTTTAAGACAGCGAGCTACCGGAACCACGTGACAAAAAAATTGCTTTTTTCCTGCGTTTCACTGGCAGCGAGTGTTCACAATGTTGTATTTCACTCCATTTTACTCCAAAAACGTCAGGGAGGACTGCCTTTTGTAGATACGAGTCAGCCGAAGATAGACAGATTATCGGATTTCTTTAACCGAGCCTGTTTCAATTGGTCATTTGCCTGAGAAAGCGACTTCCGTTGGCCAGCTTCATTGAAAACCATTCAAACAGGTTGACAGCAGTGGAGTTGTTTGGAATTATAGCGAGCTACATGAACCACGTGATCACGTGTCGGCGAGATCATAGCGTGTCGCAACTCTCTTTTTCTATGGCTCTGGGCTACCTACATTGCAAACCTTGATTTGTCAACTGATATTTCCACGCTTTTATATTCACGATCCTGATCTTCAGTGCCACTGATAGTGACATATTTTGCCAACTATTTGCTTTTCAATCGCCAATCACAGAGGTAAGACATTAAAATATCTATATATATTCTAGCGTCAAAAATAATCTGACAGGAAAATGTATAGTTACTGTAACGCTAGCTAGCATTGTGATCGGTAACAGTGCTAACCCGAATGAAACCAGATCAGAGTGATTTTCCTAGTTAGCTCTAGCTACAGTAATTTGCCTCTGACAGTTTGCATTGTTCGCTAATATTTAGAGCCAGCAGTTAACCATAGCCACTCGTATTGGCTAGTTGGGCTTTTTCATATTAAAAGAACAGTTAAAATGCTAGAACAATAGCTAAAACAATAGCTACATAGCTACACAATAGCTATATAGCTACACTTTGGCTTGAAAAAATAGTTCATTACTAGAACGGCAGTTTTGAAATGTGCAATAAACTGCTAACTGAGTTTTCTCATACCTGTATTTTCAATGAAATTATGTAGGCCCTATATTAAATGACAAAGTGAAATAAAATATCACAGTGACCTATTCCAGCCATACATTATAATATTGATTGCACAGACTTTATATTGTAGGTAAATATGTCGAGTGGTTGAACGACAGTAGGCCCATCATCGTGTATGTCAAAGAAACGTTGCTAGCGGTCTCGTCTGGTAATTTGCTTACAAATACCAATTCGTAGCTTTAATTGGTTTATCAGTACACAAATTGAATAGGAAAACTAATATTAACTGAATGATATGTCAAGACTGTAATATTCAAGTTATCCAGCACTTATGGCAATTCTAGCCAGTAGGCTACAGTAAGAATTCAGGGCGTTGACGTGTTGAGCATGCTTGGCCATCTTAAATGTAAGCTTCTAATATTTTTTCAGTATATCTGGTCATAAAACGTTCTCATGACTTTCCATTGCATTTTTTGGTGTCTGTGCAATAGTTCCTGATCTGTGCTCTGCATCTCAAGAAGGCCAGACTGAGCCCTGTTGCCCAGTGACATTTGTGAAGGTAAATTATTATAAATCCGATCGTACTATATCCAATCGTCCCGCATACACGTGCGGGTTACAATACACTACACAACTGCATGATCATGTTAGCAGATTGCTTTATATCGCAGACTACAGTTTTTTCTACCCCAACTAATTTAGGAACAATTATTGTATGTGCCACCGTGTGTGTTGAATACCTGTTAGGGAGAGACCATTTTTTTTTACCAGTAAGCACACAACACGAAATGCTTCACCTTTCATGTCTGTACTGAGAATGAAGCACCTCGCCAAAGTGAAATTGTGTAACCAAGACACAATTGCATCCATTTTTTATGTTCTTACAATTCTGACTTAATAAACAAACTATAATTGTGTTCAAAATGTTAATTATTGTACAATCACATAAATATTAATTATTATATAACCCTATATCTTGTTATATTAATTAACTTCAATAGTCCCATTGAATCGACCCTCATAAGATGCAGTATATTTACATGCCATATACTTCAAGGTATCACATAATCTGTCATCTATTTCTTTACAATAACACGTTTGTGTTTGAAATTGTGTTTTTCTTTTCTAGTCGTTCCAGATCTGTGCCCACATCTCCAAGGTTCTTTTCTCTACAGTTTGGACTGCTTCTGGTTAAAGGTTGGTAATAACAAGTACAGGCTAAAGTATCCAGCATTTGAGGTATGTAAACTAACTTTTTTACTCTGTATAAAGATCCTCCAATTCTGCTCCACTTTTTCATCCCAGACGAAGCTTACAGGTTTGTAATTACTATTACACATTCATCAGAATTTCAGCCATTTCAGCAGTGTCAATACAGTCATGCCACGCAAGGGAAAGAAATCTCAGACTGCTAAGCTGCGCTGGTCTAAATTGGACCTTTCAGACCCACGCTTTCAGAGTGCAGAGCCACACACAACTGATGGTGAATGTGGACGACTGTGTAGTCAACCTAGGGTGTCATCCGCATGCACAGCTCAGTTTCCAGTTAAAGAGCACAATGGAAGTGCGATTGCCACTTCTGAAAATGACAATATTCAAGAACAATGCATCCTACAAAGTCAGATATCAGTGCAGGTGTCAACTCATCAGGGTCGTATTGGCTATGCAAAGTCAAGGAACAAGCAGTGTACATGCATGGCTCTGACATTTTTGGCATATCACAATGAGGTTGATGACCTGAGGAGAGCTGATCTTGACAATATACTACACAAGAGCAATAGCTTGTATGTCAAAACTATAAAACAGCTCAAAAGAGGGAAACGTTATAAATGCCAACACTTGACCATGGAGGAACTACCACTCAGAATCAACACTGACCAACATGAGTACAGTGTTCTTAAATCTCCTGTGGAGATGGGCCAGCGCAGACGTTCACAACCAGGCTTGGTTTCTTGATCTCTCCACAAGACTTCAGTGTCTCTCTGCGAGCGTTACACATGCCCTCCTTATCATATCACCATATTGCATTGCTGTGTTCAGAGACAAGTCTGGAAGATATGGACTGTTTGATTCTCATTGTCGAAATGCAGATGGACTACCTGACGAAAATGGAAAAGCAGTTATGATTACTTTCAAACATTTGAATGAGCTGGTTGCAAGGATTCATACGTTGTATGAATTGCTACTTACAGATTCCAGAGGCCCTATTGATGGACTACAGTATGACTTCGTGCCAGTTGCATTTCAACATGTAAGACATCTTTCAACGGCTAAGACATCAGTCGGTTTGCCATTGCTATCAGTGGAATTGGACAACCCACACAATGAAAAGCATGGAGAACAAAAACAGGATTCCCAGCCAGCAGACATTCTCTGCAGTCAATCGATGCACTATCCACACAAGGCATGTCAAAGGACAATATGTCATTTCCAAAGTTGAATGCACGGCAGCGACAAAGAGCAAAGGAAAAACAAAGGAATGAAAGAATGTGGGGTGCACACAACACCAGCAGATACAGAAGAGATGCTGATTTTAGAAATAAGCAAAAAGACAGTTCGCGCCTGAGGTATCAGAATGATCCTGCCTTCAGAAAACATCACTTAAACAAGCAAAAAGAAACTAAGCGCCACAAGTATCATGTGGATCCTGCTTTCAGAAGAAAGGAAAAAGAAGCTTTGCGCCACAAGTACCATAATAATCCTGCCTTCAGAAGAAAGCACAAAGAAGCTGTGCGCCACAAGTACCACAATGATCCTGCTTTCAGAAAACATCACTTAAATAAGCAAAAAGAAGCCATGCGCCACAAGTACCACAATGATCCTGCTTTCAGAAAACGTCATTTGCAACAATGCGTCAGTTACATGAAAAACAAGTGTCAAAGTTAAGCACGTTTTAAGATGGCCCATAAGATGCGCTGTGCCTTGAAGGTAAGTAGGAAATACAGACAATGGACTCATTCTACACGTGAATACAGTCAACCAGTGGACAACAGCCTAATGCAGACAGCTATATCCACTTTCAAGGAATGCATTAAAGCTTGCCCAACTTTTGTGTGTACAATGTGCCATCGCACCCTTTTCCCCAACCAAGTAAAGTGTTGCAATCGCAACACTTACAAGAAGAATCCACATGTTGTTGCTCTCTGTTTGACAGGGCAATATGTCCATGTGTGCAACGATCAATGTCAAGGCCCTGAACAATGCACTGCACCGGAAGAAAGAGTGGATTTGTCACAGCTGTCATTCCCATCTGAAGAAAGGAAACCAATCATCCATCGCTGTGGCTAACAACTTGGAGCTGGTGCCCATTCCCCCAGAGCTCTGTGATCTAAACGTGCTGGAAAGACAACTTTTGGCCAAAATACTGCCATTTGCCAAGATTGTCACACTTCCTAAAGGTCGACAAGCAGCTATACATGGCGCTGTGGTGTGTGTGCCATCCGAGGTGGAAACAACGGTAAATACTTTACCAAGACCATACAGCTCATCCCAGTTATACAGAGTGAAGCTGAAAATACGTCTAGTTTACCACCAGCTGTTTCACACTGTAAACATGAGAAATGTAGTAACAGGACTATCAAAGCTCATTGACACACACCCTGACTACAGAAAAATCACAATCAGAGTTGATGACAGAACAGATGATGATGATGGGATGGACCTTGATAGCGGCGATGACACTGAAATGATGGAGGTACTTAATCGCATAGAAAGTGCTGATCTATCAGAGGTAAAGTCTGCAGCTTTACAGCCTGCTTATGAGCAACAGGAAGACCATGACCAACAACTTCCCAATGCAGAGGCTGAGAAAGCTGCACTAAGACCTGGAGTTGGCATGGACAGTTTTTTACAGCCACCTGACCTTGGAGACGAAACACTGACCTACGGGGATGGGATTTTCAGCATCGCCCCAGCACAAGGAAACACGCCTATTAGCTTTTCCCAAGTCCCAAGGCTTGAGGCAATGGCTTTCCCCGTACAGTTCCCTACTGGAAGAAATACATTGTACGAGAAAAGACAAGTCAAACTGTCCCGAGCATGTATTTCAATGCAAGGCTTTTCTGTGTTGACACTCGTTTTGCCAGAGACCAAAGCTACCTGTTTTTGCGCAGTTTGTCACAGAGACTCACCTGGCAAAAAGCAGCATGTCAATTCAGTTAAGGAAAATCCAAGACCAAGGACGGACGGAAAATATCCTGACCTAAAATGTGCTAATGGCGTGAAACGCAAACATGGACATCCGGTACATTCTTGATGAGTATGGTTGCATCATGTACATTCTCTCCTATATATCCAAGCCAGAGCTTGAGATGAGTGACTATCTCAAAACGATAGTCAAAGACATGAGCCCAGAAAACCAGACGGAATGAGATGAAATGAAAGGTGTCCTTCAGGCTTATTCCAACACAGAGAGGTCAGCGCCCAGGAGTCTGTGGCCCGTACGTGCAGCCTGAAAATGAAGTGAGGTTGTATTTCTACAAACGAGTGACAACGCACTTAAAATGAGTCTGCCACTTTGCGCATTGCAGAAGAAAACCAGAGGAAAGTGAGAATGTGTGGATGACTGGTATACCGGACAAATACAGAGCCAGGCCTGAAACGCCAGAGTGTTAGCCTATTAAACAACATGGGAATGATCCAGAAACGCACCAGAGGGAAGCCTGCAATCATCAGATATGCTCGCTTTTCAGAAAAGAAGGACCCTGGGAACTTCTACGGAAGATTGCTCAAACTCTACCTCCCCCATCGGTCAGAGTCATCGCTGAAAACGGAAATGTTCCCCACACACCAGGGGTCTCATTTATAAAGCTTGCGTACGCACAAAACGGGGCTGAAATGTGCGCACGCCACTTTCCACGCAAAGGTTGTGATTTATAAAAAACAAACTTGACGGAAAAATGTGCGGTCTTCCACGCAAACTCTGACCCTCCCGTACGCCTACGCACATTTTGGAAACAGTTGGAATTGGCGACGCAGATGACCGTACTGTACTCAGACTGCAGAAACTAAGTGTGGGAAGAACGATTACTCGTAATATTTATATATTTTGTTTTCCTCACACACGTTTTTTTCACTCCGTTTCATCATTATCATGAAGATTAAATCCAGCAGTGTTATTTGTGCTTGTTCTGAATGATAATTGTTCCATAAACACCTTGTACAATCCAACTCAACATTTAAATCAAAATTCAGCGCTGTTTCACTATCAGATTGTCCACTACGGGAGTGCAGGAGGGGGGGGTGCCCCGACTGCATGGAAAACACAGGATAACATCACATAGGACTACCTTTAGATAACTGCAAAACAGTGTAGCCAACTAAATATATGTATTTAATACTACTGTGCATATATATGATAGCCTATTATATGTCAAAAACTGGAAATACAGCCGTTAAGCTCCCGTGCAATTGCTACACATCGTTTACAGTCCAAACTTTGATACTGTTCATAACAAAAGAGGCATGAAGAAACGTGTTTACGCATACACTTTTGTTTTCAAATTGTTATCTCGCATTGCTTTTTTATTTATTGGTGATCCCGCTGCTGTGGCCACCAAATAGGCTTTCGCTCCTCCACCTCGCCTACATGAAGGCTATTTCAATGTCAGTTTCTGAGAAGTTGCGCCGTTCTTTTCCCTCCTGACGCCATGATTCAATGCAATGTAGAGTAAGAACAATCGCATGCAAGGGCTGGATTAGCATTCATGAGGTGCTTTGCATTGACCATTTATGGTTAAAAACGGGCGTGTTCGGGGCGGGGTAAAATGGAAATTGTGTGCATACGCACGGTTTTATAAATCGGCGCACGCCATTTTAGGCTTTTGGGCGTACGTACACTTTTAGTAAGAATCCTGCGCACAGTTTTATAAATGAGACCCCTGGGCTCATGATAAGGATTTGAATGTTGCCTTGCATGTCGCCTGGTTCTCCTGTAGGGAGCAGGGACAGGCCTTGGACTCGGGTCATCCACTGGTTCCAGCTCAAGATTGTCACTTGTCAGGATCATATTCAGTTACAATTGACACTGGAACCTCACAGATAGGAACTGCTACTGTTTCATTGTCTGAGGTTTGACTGGGCCTAGGAGTAATCTCCTCCAACAACACTTCATCTTCTGAATCCTCAACATCTGACTCTGAATCCTGTAATGTCACTGACACTGAAACAGAGCCTTTGCTTCTCCTCCGTGGAGTAGGGACGGGGAGACTCACACAAGGTCTAATATCCACTCTGTTTACGTTCAGGACAGGTCCTCTATCTACAGGTTCCACTGTATATGTTGGACCCTGTATCTCCATTACTCGCTAAGGAGTTGACACCCAAGCATCTTGTATCCTTTTTCTTCTCATTGGTCTGTTTCTGAGATACCTTCTGGCCTTTCTCAATGGGAGGACAGTACACTTTGTCATTGTGATGAGAAATCCCTGCAGCAGCTTTTTGCACTGAGTATTCGGCTCATTCATGTGCCTCTTCTCTGGTGGACCGCCAACCAATGCTGTGATTGGTCCTCTGTCTAGTCTCACTCTAACAGAGCATCCAAGGGGAGGTACGGCTCAACACCAAACAACAGAAAATGTGGAGAATATCCAGTGGTTTCGTGTGGTGTCACATTGTACGCATGTACCCACTCACAAAATTTCGACCTTGGTCTGAATGTAACCGTTCTAGCACACCATATTTCATAAACCACTCCCTTAAGAGGATATGGTCACAGGTACTTTGTCAACAAGATCACAATTCTGATACTCCACCACAGACAAGACACCTAGTCGGGTTCTGGGACGGAGCCACATATCCTCCTGTGACAAATGTGCTACTTGTATGGAAAACCCATGACGGTGAGGGTCAACAAGCATAGGGAGAACTATGAGCCCATCAAGTAGAGAGGTATTAACACATTCTACCAACATCTGTTCCCCTTTCATTGCACCTTTGACATGCCCCTGGACCCTCACTGTTACCACGGACGCTACAGGTATGTATACTTTCTCTTTGCCAGCTAATCTAGCCATGGCCTTCTTGTTAACTTTACATTTTTGCACTTGCTGGAAAACATTTCTCCAATCCCAATCTAACTCTCCTCCTAAAGTAATCTCAAATTCAGCATGTACTAACTGTCGGCACCTGTTGATAATGTTCATAGCTATAATTCCAGGCACTGACATCTGGAGACTAACTCTAGATACCCCAGATAGGGTATGTCTAAACCGTTGGCTGCTGTTAACTTGAGCCAACCAGATGTAGAGAGCATATCTCCATCCTTCCTGCCCAAATTGTTCCAAAAGAACCCTTCTGATAGAGTGCTTACTTGACTGCCTGTATCCAATAGACAAGACGTTACAACCCCCCCCATCTTGATCTCCACTACAGGACATGTTCCCACAGCACGCTCTAATAACTGGTCGTGAGATGGGATGACTTTAGATGAGTCTGAGGCGCACCCCCGAACTGCTCGACTCAACACAACCGGGGGTCTCTTTTCCCTGCACACCAGACACAGTGCTATCTTTTCAGGTTACATTTCACTTTGTGGGGCAATTCCTAGTGATATGTCCCTCTTACTGACACTGTAAACATATGGGTTTGCCATCCTCTGTGAATGTTGGTTGTGTCCGCAGGTTACTGCTAGTCCTTCTACTAGTGCCTATCTCTGGAGTAACAAGATTCTTTACAGCCTGTGTTAACTCACTAATGGCTTTACCTTGCTCTGCAACTGCCCTCAAAACATCCTCCAAAGTAACTGACTTCTGCTCCCAGCCTGTCCACAACATTCACCATCACTCCTCAACTCCTATCATCATCTACAATAAACCTTCCTAGACCTCATCTCATCTCCCATGTCTGTGTTGTGAACTCGGGTTCACTCTAACCTTTTCACAACGCTAACATACTTTAGTGTAATGTTTACTATCTAACAGATAAAGGTAAATGTTTTACTTAGTGATGTTATAATGCAGAAGTTAGAAATTACTCACCCAAGAAGTCTGTTTAAAAATAAATGAAAAAGATCATTAAAACACCAATCATATTACAATATAATACCAACATGTTATTTACAACTTTGTGAGTCAACATAATTCACGTTAACGAGCCTATGAAATGAATACATCATTATTATCATAAGCAGATGAACTAAGAGCAAGGATAAAATGCTGCTCTATGAGATACCGCTGCTCTATGTCAGTAGTCCTACATCAACATTCATCAGTGTAATCTATGGAGCTCCTGTGTTCTGTGTTCAGACTCTTTCATGAAGAGGGTGACTGTTCTTCATCTCCACATATAGACTACGGCATTTCATGTTTTACTGAGATAATATAACATCTCAGAATAATCATCCATTTCACAAATCCAGTAAGATAATTAAGTGATGTCATATGCATTTACCGGTAAGTGCATTGTTTGTTCAACATATTCTTCACTAATGTGCATCACTGCTAAGTGATTTGAGCCTGTCTCTTCCAATATTGTACATCTCTACAAGCTTAGAGTTTAGAGGGGTTAGAATGGGCAGCATAACCAGATAAGTCAGAACACCTCTAATGCTCTAACTCATACTTACATGTGAAAGTATAATTGTATCTGTACAGACAGAGAGACTGTGTTGTCATAGTTCATGTAGAGATGTTCATAATCATGTTCTGTAGCTGTAGAACACTTACCATTGGACCATACACCCACAGTATCCTCCTCCTTCTGTTCTCCATAGGTGACCTGACAGATGTACGTTCCTCTATCTGACCTCCTGTAGTCTCTCAGCCTCAGAGACACGTGGCCTCTCTCCAGCTCCTGGGTGACCAGACTCACTCTGCCCTCATAGCCCCTCCCCTCTATCACCTGGCCATTCTTATACAGGTAAATACACTCTGTCTCCTTAAACCACCTGATTGTCATGGCAACAGCACTGGTCTCAGGAGAGAGGTGACATGAGAGGGTAACATCCTTTCCCTCTTTAGCCTCCACAACCCTCTCTGGTACCCTGAGTTTAAACTCATCTGTTGGGGAGAAGAGAAACAGTACTGACATCTCTGCAGGTGCATGACAAGTATACAGTCTGCATCTATGAAGTAACAATCACACACAGCACTCTATATGCTCTATACACACTCAACCTAGAGAGACATGTAGGAAGAATCTAAACTCACATCACTAGCAAACATGAAGGACAGCATGGATGATAATGTAACCAGTATGGAGAGGTTATATACAACACAGCAGCATGGATGGTTGTAGAGAGGGTTACACACAACAGAGCAGAATTATAACATACAAACAAATATCATGTTTGTATACTGCATATGTTAGTTTTTTTATTTTATGTGTTCATTTAATGACTAGAGGGATGTCAGATTGTGAACATGTTTGTACGTTTTAATGTTTCAATGCAAACAATGACTACTTGTGTCCACTTACTGTGTTGTCCGGCCTCTGCCATGTGTCCTTCCTGTATAGAGACAGTTACAAAACGTGATCATGCTAAAACATTACAAAACATGACGGTTTCATTATTGTTTGATTTGACATGGCAAACCACAAGGACTTTGTTCTTCTGACCTTTGAGTCACACAGAAACATGTTTTTACTGCTGTTTCCTCAATACGGACATGAACACATCAAGATATTTTCTTACCTTTTCTGAACTTGAATTCCAATACTTTATCCGACAGATGTTTAATATAATTCTCTAGCTACCTGTAATTCATACCTTTCCATGGTTGTACTTATTATCTAAACTTATTTTCTTAATACGTCAGCTGTACTGTAGAAACACTTGTACTTTAACCTGGGTGGGTAACAGGTGTGTATAACCCCTCCTCCATCCCTAGAGGTCATATGAGGAACTGCAGATGAAACACCAAAGTTACTCTTCACACATGCAGACATTTCCCTTCTTCTGAGGCTGGCTGGAGGCAGCAGTCAGAAAGTCCGCCCCCTGCAGGAGAGGTTGAGGACAGCAGAGAGCAGAACAGTTCTACTGAGGAAGTTCTAGAAGGAGCAGAAGTTCTCATGAGACCAGTGACTCTGTGAGGTCAAACATAGGAGGAACAGTCACTGCTGTCAGTTACTGTACTGATGATTAGTTACCTTATCATGTGATCGAGATCAGAGGTTATTGGTCAAAGGAAGTTTGAGACAATTATATATTTTACCTGTCAGGTCATGTGTGCGTGTATGTTGACATGTATATCTATGTGAGTGGGTGTGCATGTATGTGTGTGTACATGTGTGCGTGTTGTGGCAACATGTGGGTCTGCAGTGTTTGTGGGCAAGAAACAGGACAGGGTCTTGTTCTTTAGAATCTCACCGCAGTTATAAAACGTAACAATATTACAACAGAGTGCATAGTACAGTACATTAGCAAACATAACACAACCTTGTTTGTTTTAAGACCAAATAAATACAAATCTACAAAGCGCGTCTGGCACCTTGGTTTCCCCTATTCAGCCTCTCGGCGGCAGAGTTTAAGGATCACAAATTGGCCGCCTACAACAAGGCAGTCAGCTAATTTCAGGGCTTGTTACATTTCAGCTACTGGTCTACTTTGTAAATGTACCGTATGAAACCTTGGTAATGGATGCTGTGATCAAACAGTGAATACTGCTAGTTTCCACTTCAGTAAGTATACCAGCACCTCTGTCAACACTCCTCTCTCCTGTATCTCCTCCCCCTTTCTACTCTTCTCCTCTTCCCTTCTCTTGTTCACTTCCAATCTCCTGTCTCTCACTCTTCTAATCTCCATTGCTTTCCTCTCTGCAGTTCAAAACAGCAGGCACACCAGGGGATATGAGGAAATATCCAGCATTGTTGAATGGCTCTAGATCCTTCTTTCTTTTTGAATCCTTCACATCTTGAAAAGTAATCAATGCGGATCGTGATGTGACTAGGTTGGTCAGCGGTCACCTGTCAGTGGTAGGGCTCAACAAAGCGTGGATGCGACCACACAGACATGAGCAGGCCCTCTCGCACTCATTCCAAGGATCCCAGAAGTGAGAAGGGGTATCGTTTTGACCACGTTTTCGCACGATCGGAAAACAAACGTTAAAGGTTCGGACGAAGAGAATACTCACGGCTGTACACCGACAGGTTGATGTAGCAGTTCTGGGTCCCCAGCAGGTTGGCGACGGAGCAACGATACAACCCCGAGTTCTGAGACGACACGTTGACCATCTGGACGGACCCTGAGAGATCCCCTGTTCCAGGAGAGAGAAGGAAGCATGTCGTTCCCCTCTCATTACTGGGAAGTATGGAAGACCTTACCACTGACCTACGGTGATCCTCATTTGTAGATCAAGGATTGCCTTATATGATCTTATTAATGCCTTATAATACCCGTTGTTATCTTAATGTTGCTATATGAGTTCTTGTATTGCAGTGTTGTAGGAATGTTGCTTTTTAACCAGTGTCTGTTCACCCTGTCCTGTGCTTACACTGGAAAGAAAACCCACCTTACACAACAATACAAGGACTCCCCTTTTGAATTTATCAACATGTTTTCCAGATTACATGTCTTATCTCAAAGGTATGCATGTAAAAACGTAACGAGACGACACAAAGATGTTAAAAGCACACCTGCTCTACGCCACGAGATTCCTTTTTTTCTGCTTTGATTCAAGGTACGTACACGAAGCAGCTCTTACCGTCCATGTTCATGGGTAGAGAGATCTCTTCTGGTTGGAGCTTGTGCCACCTCATTTCTGGGGTGGGGACCCCCTCGGCCACCATGCAGGACAGAGTGACCGTGCCCCCCACACCTGTGTATCCGTCCCAGAGGCACGCGGGCAGAGATGGAGGTGCTGCCAGTCGAAAGACACAGTCGTGTTTAGAAAACAAAACACCATCTAAGTTCCACAATCATTTTTTCTTTCACGTTTCCACAATAATTGTTTGTTATTTGTCTAGTGAAATCATTTCAGTCTGTTACTACAGAGGGACCGTATCACACGAGCGGCGATTGCAACGCGCTACATGTTCTGCGACAGAGTAGAGGATTTTCCCCTCCAGCCCCTACCCAGGACGCTGAGGGCGAGCTCTCCGATGCCAGGGTCGCCGGTCTCGGGCGGGTTGCTCACCACGCAACGGTAGGTTCCGGCATCTGACACGCGCGTATCGTTCAGCACGATATCGGCGCTCCAAGGGATGCCCGCGAAGCCCACCCTGCCAGTGAGGGAGGGGTCCTCAATCACCTGACCATGGTCATAAACAATCACCTGAGGGCGGAGGAGCACACATAATGTGATGGCATGTTAGTTCTCTGATGTCAAAGGTTTCAATGGGCGAGTGTGCGGTGTTGTGACTCAAGGGGAGTGTCTGGGAGAGCCTGACCTGGGAGGGAGAGTCTGGCTGGGAGAAAGGAGCCAGTGTCCAGATGATGTTGAGTCTGGACAGGGGGCTCATGGTGAAGAAGGAGCAGGGCAGGGTCACAGAGTCCCCCTGGACGATCTCCAGGCTCTCCTCCCTCATGGTTACCCTCACTGCGTCTGCACAGAGGTGGACAAGACAGTTTCCAGATGATTCCAAATCATCCCTTGAGAATGGTTTTGTAAATGATTATATTATCTGGATAAAAGTTTTGAAATGAGTAAATTACTATTATATTAATCTAAATCTTGTCCAATATGAGGTCCCTCCAGGTTTTTGTTTTGGACTCATTCTGTTGCTGTGCTCCCTCCCCTGTGCTCATTACTGTAATAATGAATCCTTCCCTCCCCCTCCTCTGATGCAAGCAGCCGCGGGTCCTTTGTGTGTGTGGGAACCTACCGGGGATACTGTTAATTACACTTGACAGTTCCGAGAGAAAACCCAAACACATCTCATCACAAAGTGGCAGAGGCAGAACAATAGTCACTTCATTAGGCCTTCACTGTCATGTATTTCTCCATAGAAAGCCGGGGCAGCACTTTACATTGAGGTTACATTAACTACCATGTCACTACGTAGTCATACAGGTCAAATTTAAGTTTGTGGAAATTGCTATGAAAGTAAAGGGTTTTGTGTGAGCTGAATGTTATTACAAGTGTAAAAAGAGACAGTATGGGAAGGGTTAAAGGGGTAAGTGAATGTTGTAAAGGGCCAGTAGAAGGTTGTGTCACCAAAACAAGATCAATGTTAACATCATTGTACCCCTGGAAAGATCAACCTCCCCCAAACTAAGCTTTACTGTACTATCTAGTACCGCTGAAACACGATGAAGCTAACTACAATGGGCCTCATTCTCGAACGCAGTTAAGAAGAATTTAAGAAGTAATTTCTTCTTAATTGGATTTAGGAAAAAATTTGGCATTCATGAAAGTTTTCTTATCTGGGATTTGTTCTTAATTTGTTCTTAACTTCAGAAGATTTTCCGAACTCGAAATAGCAGTCGTAAATCGGCCAAAGTTGTCTCAAATGCGATTCCTCAAAAAACCACAAGGGGAATCGCATTCGTTTTAATGAATTTGTGAGAAATCGTTGGTGATTGCGTTCAACTCTACAGACATCCGCGGATTAAAATAATTTACCTTGCTTAGTATGCACACTGTTAGATCAAGTGGAGAACAATTCCACTGCTCATCTTACTGGTGTGATGTTATATATGACAAATAAAACCTTTAACTTGCACTTGGACTTGAACATCATATAAATTCAACCAGGCCATCCAATTATCACTGATCACATGACCTATTTAAAGGGACGAGTGTGCACCTTAGGCATACAATATGACACAATTACTGTTGCTCGAGCAATAGGAGACGCAGTAGGGATCCACCTCCAGACAGTGAGTCTGGACAAACACCTGAATATCTGGCCCAGTCCATTCTCTATACACTGGTCATGCACCTACAGCAACCTGTCTAACTGGGTTCAGTATCATAGTCAGATGACTCTGTTGATTTCAGAGTCTGGCATGAATGTCCAGGGTGACCCTCACGTCAGTAGTTTGAGCTGTGTCCTGTGTTGTGTTGCAGTGGGAGGAGAGACCCCAGATACAGACCCACCACTACCACAGGATGAAGGTTCTACTGTGGTCCCTGGAGTCAGGAGGAGACGCAGCATGGATAACCCTCCAAACCAAAATGTCCTTTATATGTATGTGCGGTCAGAAATACGACTCTACCAGCAGTTTCTAAATAGTGTTTCACTGACGAATTTCTGACCAGATTTGCATTGGATTCTATGGGGCGAGAGTTGGACTATGTTTCGCTTTCGTGAGGCTCTGAACAAATGTGTAAATCTGTTGGATTCCACAGACAACTGTCTACGACCAGCACAAAATTAGCTATCTATTGATCCAAAAACGAAGCATGAAGAGCGAAAATTGTGGCAATGCTGGCAATCTAGAAGAAAAAAAATCAACGACATCCGAAGCTGCCCTCCACTCTAAGCGTTTCAGTCTGCACTCTAGGCTTTCACGTACACACCCTTGTAAATCTCAGAAACGGTTTGAAAAACTCATGAAACATAATCAGTGATATTGAAAAAAGTTGAATAGATATCAAAAAGCTGAATTATTTAAAAATAGTTTAGGGTTTTGTCAACATTTTAAAGTTTAAATGGTGGCTCTAGCTGAAAGATTGAGGAAGAAGAAGGATTTGGAAGTTGAAGAAGTTTTAAGAAGTTTAAGAGGATTCGAAAGAAAACTCCATTGGAAAACCATGTAAAAAATATGATGAATATTGATTTATATTAATTCAAGCATAAGAGTTACAAAGCTGAAAAGTCATAGCACCCATGGCCTGAAACTGCTGAATTTTTTGATAGCTGAAAGGTTTTAATTGCTGAAGATTTGAAGGCGCTGAAAAGTGTCAATGAAGAAGCAGAAGAAGTTGAATAAAGATTCAAAGAACAATACTTGGAATGCTGAAGCAGCATTCCAACAATAATACAAGGATACTTAAAAGTGTGAGTGTTTTTTTGCCACACAGAGGATAATTATTGTGGCACAGTACACAGCCACTGTACTTCAGTATATAAGACTGAGATAAAACACTAGCATTTCTGAAATGTTTAGATACATATAGTTAACCGTGTTGGGAATGTTAGGAATTTCAGGATAACTTTTACTGTGTGTTTGAATGCAAGGGGGTGCTTGTCTTATTCTGTTATCAAATGGGAAGGTGAGGAAGAGGGGAGGAGGAGGGAGGAGTAGAAGAAGAAGAGTGCAGGGCAGAATGAGGGATGAGAGGAGGGCAGAGGGAGTGGAAGAAGGAGAGAGGAGGGGAGAAATGGGGCAGTATCTGTCACCAGGGAATCATGAATGTAATCACAAAGGTGAAGAAAGGTTTTGAATAATGTCACAAATTACAATTTAGTGAACATATCCATGAGGATAAATATGAATTTGTCTCAATGTCCTCATGTATGCTTCAGAACAGAACATTGATAACAGGTAACCTTATGAGAACTGGGACTCGGGCAGTAGAATAGCTGATCACTGTGCCGCAAACTGAGAGTGTCTGCGTGGTGTGATGATGTCATACTGTTTCTGAAGCAGTGCTGTCAGCACTGGACCTGATGACCAGGTTCTCTCTGTCTTCACCCTTGCCTCCACTCTCTCTCTTCTCCATGTTCTCCATGTTCCCCTGGCTCTCCATGTTCCCCTGGCTACCTATATGTTACTATTATAATGATGATGAGTGTTGCTTACTATTACTAGCTTATTGTTAAGGCCATCGTTGTGGTGTTAACTGACATTAAGTTCTAACAATATAACGACCATAACAATATTGTGGTTATCAGACATGATTTATTCATCTTCGTCTTTGCTCCAGAATAACATGTTATAGCCTAGGTACAACATGGTTAAATATGCTTTAAAATAACGGAAATAAACTCTACAAACAACCGGCATGTGTATGTGCAAGCATTTGTAAAACGTGCTACAATTAAGGCAGGCAATTTTTGATTACCAAGTCCTTTCTCCTTGTTCTCATTCAGCTCAGGTAAATCAGCGATTTGTTGATGTTCCCTTTTGTGCTCGTCCCCTGTTAGTATCCACGAAGACGTTTCCAGGCAACTTTTCTTGACCTAAGCAAATAAATGGGGTGCTAGTTTACCCATTTCGGATTGGTTTCAAACATAGCAAAAATCATGGAAAATTATTCTATGAAAAAGCTAGTAGTATGAGCCAGGTTTGAGAATCGAATTTTTTTTATTGGGGGAGATAGTTTTGTAAATGTTGACTAGATTAAAAACGACCGGAAGAGGCGGAAGCCAAATCGAAAATGCAATACGACCTACATCCACCGGGGCCGTTGCCTCAAGCCAAGGGGCGAGGGGTGGGGGCTTGCAAACAATTGATGGGTTGAGGATGCGCGCGCAGCGTGGTTGCAGAAAACCGGGAAAGGATAGCATTTACAATGGCAAAAGGACCACACGGATCATACAAATAGTTAGATTTAAAAGACCAAAAAGTCAGAGGAGGACAGCCTTAGAGAGAGAAAAAGGGATTCCCCATTGATCTGTCGCATCAGAATTTTGATTTGGGTCACGAAAGTCTTGACATTTGAGTGAGAATGGGGGAGTGTTTTGCACATCAGGGCCACCGTAGTCAAGAGCTCACCAGCAGGAGGCAATATTGGACACCAGACATGCAAAAACAGATGCCTATGACATTACAAGAAAACTGCGAAGGCACCAACAGCTCGTGGTTTCAAGTAAAGTATCATATAATAACATGAACTTCTCTGGTGAAACACGTTTGAACTCTGAGCTCAAATTCCCATTCTTCATTCAGCTGGAAAATCATCTCTGCTCATCCACCCAATGTCACCCATGGCTTGACTGCATGCAGTTCAGAAGGGCTGAATACAGCATTTCTCCCTTATGTCATTCATTTCTTGGGATAGTTTGGTCCATCAGTGCCTTGGATGGAACATTTGGCAGCGCTACTACAAACAGTAGTCTTGACATTTGAGTGAGAATGTCCCGGTAGGCTACAGAACGCATAGTGGAGCGGCAGCCATGTCTTCGCGTCATGTCACAAAGTTCATAAGTTTACAGTTAAACAGTCAATTCGACATCTAAAAAGTCGAGCAGGGCAGCTTTAAAGGGATATGGGAATTCTGCTTTTAGCCAGCTGGTCCGATTATTTTTGTGATTTGTTTAAACTGGCAATTTGAGTGTGAGACTGCGTCCCCATTAGCCTCAGTCAGACTCGTCGCTCACTGGCGGTGTGCACAATGTTGTATTTCACTCCAGAAACGTCAGAGAGGACTGCCTAACGTAGATACGAGCCTGCTGAAGATAGCCAGCATATTAGATTTCTTTAACCGAGCCTGTTTCATTACAAATTTTCCTGAGAAAGCGACCTCCGTTAGCCAGGCTAGTTTTGCCCGATCACTTCAGGCTATGGGGGTCAAGTGACTTTTGTGCATTGACAAGTGAAATGTAAATGTACTCGTCCAAAGGACAAGTGCCTCAAAAAGTTAATGTCAAGCCCTGTAATCCAGTGAACAGAGATATATGATGACCTGATCGACACTCCAACTGTATTATACCCGGGAGAAGTTCGTCTTTTGCAACCAACACGCGCAGTTGAGCCAGCTTGACAGTCGTGTGACGTAGGGTTGAAATTGGTCTATGCAAGGACACACTCCCCCAAATGGAAAACATTACATTATTGTAACTCAACGTTTAAAAAACCTGTTCCATAGGGCTACGCTTTACCATCGCCATCTGGTGGTTTACTGTGAGAACTGTCATTTACACTTTAAACCACTAGATGGCGGAATTGAAGCGCAGCCCAATGGCGCTGTCGAAACAGTGCCCCTTAACACGCAATTTATACTTTTGCATAAGTAGGCCTACTTGCTACCTGCTTCGGTATAGCTAAACAACTGTCCTGGTGCACGTAACTCTGTCAGTCTATTGCATGTCGTACTTCTGTCGATCAATTTCTTATCCCCTTTTAGTTAGCTTACTCCATCCATTCAGCGACGAAAGTGTTGTACCAACCATTTCCGATTTGAGTTAATGTTATGTCGTTCTCCATTTGGAGGAGCGTGTCTTTGTATTGGGGGGAGGTGAGCAAGTCATCCTATTTGGGGGGAGTTGACTCGTATTTGAGGGGGAGTGTTTTGCACTTCAGGGCCACCGTAGTCAAGAGCTCACCAGCAGGAGGCAATATTGGACACCAGACACGCAAAAACAGATGCCTATGACATTTCAAGAAAACTGCGAAGGCACCAACAGCTCATGGTTTCAAGTAAAGTGTCATATAACATGAAACT
>CAEFZP010001904.1:0-51219 GCA_903064625.1 Mallotus villosus | reverse complement strand
AAATCGGTCATGCATATGTAGCCCGTGGAATTGGTTGCCACACAGGACACAATGAATTCGGGGTTTCTGTAGCATTAATTTATTATAGAACACCTTTCACAGTTTTAGTATTATAAAATACTAGCCTAGAAAATACGGCAGTGGCATGACTAAACAGAAAATGTAAAATAACAGGTTACATACACATTTCGCCACCATAAACATCAAAAGGTCATTTAATAACGTAAAACAGTAAATGGCTCATAATACATATTATACACATTAACTAACACTTACATTTCAGCAACTTGAACTAAGGCAAGCCCTTCCCGAAGTTCTCAGCTGAGTTATTTCCCCCGAGTCGTTAGCTCTAAAGAGGTAGACACTGTTAAGCGACACAGCGATTCACAAACACAACGCGTGGTGCCATACATCTCATGGCAAACGACCACCCACGTTTGGCGACTGGCGCCGAAAATCCCCAGGCATCCTAAACAAACACGGCCATCCAACACAAATACTCACTGGTATCGCCATAAAACTGTTCCCTACAGCAACAACCCGCAGCATATGTCCATAAGCCACTCTATAAACAACAATGGAGATATACCTCGTCTTCACGAAAAAGGCCAACGCTGTCCATGGGTAAAAAACGGAAGAAGGGACCAGGATGCATTTGGCGCCGAACTATATACTCAGACTCAATACTGCCACCCTGTGACCAAACGGCCACACTACCCGTTGCAAACCACCCGCAATCCCATTCCCAAGTATTGCAACTGAAAGTGTTATTAAAGATATTAACTGTACCACCCGGTTACACATAAAAAGCTCAATAGCGATCATTGTCAGTAACAACGCAAAATGCGATATAGCCCTTTGTGGAGAAGCTGCCCCGGTAAGTTGTGTACTACAGTGTTCGTCTTGGTAGCTAGCGATTGCGTTGGTGGCTGGACGAATTGTACGGTACCTCCCAGAAGCGGTCTGGAACGGAAGACTACAAGGTAGCAAATTAGGTTTAACACTTTTGGTAACAGATACAGTAGTAGAGATGTGCCGGTGTAGCAGCTAGAGCTAACTCCTCTCTGAAATAGCAGACTACTGTTTCCGAAAGTAGATATATACTAGCTTAGCTCTGATATCAGCGTACAGTAGGCTATAGAGCTATCATATTTTAGCTGCCTACATTTCAAAATTGTGTTTCATAGCACAATGTTAAATAAGTAAATAGTTAGCTATCACCATAGCCTCTTTGCTTGTGGTATTACAAATCGTTGACTTGCAATGTCATGTCTAATAAATACCAAAACAAACATTTATTTGTGAGGAATGGTTATTTTAACAATTGAAAACAGATGTATCACAGACCGCTGTCGCATGAGTCGCATGTCGCCCGGGCAACAGAGGGTAATGTCATGATGCTAACTACATACTACTATTTCCGAAAATATATGTACTTAATAATATCAGCATATATGATATTGTACATAACATTTCAGAATGTTGTTTTGTATGACAATGTTAAATGAGTAAATAGTTATCACCCTGGCTTCTTTGCTTCTGGCATTTCAAGTTAGCCTAGCTATCTCCCAGAAGTTAACGAGCTGCTAAACGAATGTTCTTCTACAGCCTGGCACTGGCAGTCACGCGTGTTTTCGTGACGTTAGGAACGTCAATGACTGTGGCTAGCAAGTTAGCCACATTAGCTTCACTTTTCGCCACAAAAATGTACTTTAAGCTTAAACCATGCATCGGAACGTAAATTCTGATACAAGCAACTCAATCGCTACCAAAACGGAACGTTTGACCGGGTCGTTCTCTATGTAGTCCAAATATTGACCGAGTTTTAGGGGTGGGAAAATAAACAATAAAAAGAAAAATAATAAATATATATGTGAGATAACAAAGGTTGACGCTCCTGGGCCAGGAGCGCACACCCAATAATAGAGAGCATGTCAGTGGAGGAGGAAGTTGATTTATTAGAGGAAGAGGAATTACTAACAGAATTACTGTTAGCGAGAGAGCAGGGGCACAGAAGGGAGAGACGATGGTGTGTTCGTCCTCTTAACAGGACTCAAGAGAGCAATGGAGAATATCTGCATGACTCTGTCTTTAACTACTCTAAAACTACTACTCTAAAAGTAACTCTTGAGGTCATCCCTGGTGGCAACGGCAGCTTGGGATGCCCTCGCGTTTGACAGACGCCCAATACCCATCAGGTTATTGTCCCCGGCAACCACCCGTCTCCACTCCCCTGGCTGGATCTCCTGAGCCGCTGACACTGTCTCAGTGAAGTTTGGGGGTATATATTGTTAAGGATAGTGTAAACTGGGTGTTGAGAGGAAGAATGATACACGGTTAAAGCCCATATAGCAGGTTAACCACCACTGTCGATGAATGGGTACATAAAGCACTCAAGATATGTATATTATTCAAGAAATCTCAAAATGGTGTCACAAAATGGTGTTTAAGACCAGTTTTGTACGTTTTTTTTGTTAGCATTAGCATATTAGCGCAATTCGGCGGTGACGTCACGTTGGGGAGTCGTGGAGGAGAGTAGCCTCAGTCTAGTACTAGAACTATGGCAATTGACTGGGATGAGGAAGAGGTGGCAATAACCACTAAAATGTACGATGGCCCGCAGCCGTATAATATCGAACCAAATAGACGAGAGGTCAAATGAGGAATTGCCTAGACCTGATGACCGCCAAAGCCAATTAAATGGATGGTCCGAGGAGAATGAGTGGAGAGTTGGTGAAGTGTCCTGCTGAGTTAGCAACGGCAACGCAGCAAGGAGCGCTGGAGGCGAGCTTGTCTACGGACAGCAGTGCATACAATAACGACACTTTTTTTTACTGTCAGTGAATAGCACCGAGTGAAAGTCAACGTTTTCTTTATATCTACAGATGTGACAGTTATCATGTCGTTAGTTCAGATAAGTAGCTCTTATCTAGATCTAGAAGGCATCATGCTAGCTATGGGCTAATTTACTAGTCCCACCTGTGTAATTCTCCCCCCCAAGTCAATCCCTTATTAAATCTTTTCCCCGACGTTGTAAACACATTTAGATAGATTAGATATTCCACGTTTTGAATTCCGTAATAGTCACGTTCTATCAGGAAAGGGGAAACTAAATCAATCAACTAAATCAAACACACACAGTTATGAAAGCCGTTTGATGATCACTCGTGATCCAAACACTAGCCATGGCGCGCTACCTAGCTAGATATGACTAGCTTTTGGACATAGCTACTTAAAAACAATTTTGTTTTGGTTCATATTCATGAGTCACGAAATGTGTTTTTCTAATGTCATCGTATCTTAAAAGCTCCGTGTACCCCGTCCACACTACTACGCGTATACCCGGCGTTTTCAAATGTCTCCGGCTAGGGGAGCGTATTCGAAAAGCTCAGTTTTCAGTGTCCGAATTCTCCGTATTAGTGTGGCCGGGAAGTGCAAACGGAGACATATGTATGCGTTTCTAAATTTACCCGGGTTAGTGTGGAAGGGGGCCTCAGACTTTTCTAATGTCACACTGATTATGACTGTAGTTGGGGGGGTTCATGTTATGGGGCTAGCTAACGTGCATTGCAGCTTGTAAACATTAGCCTGAGGCTTACCGTTGCCAGCTCTCGCTTGCGGCGGGCGGCACCGAGCTTTTCAATTTCAGTGCTTCTCGGTCTCGGGCCAGGGCAGACAGAGAGTTTGTCACCCCCCACAAACACAGTAGTTTACCATTTTTCCTACCTATACATATGTCTATCTAGCTTTATCTCTATATCTATATATGTAGACTAGTACTAGTAGCTATTTATTTATCTAGTGCTAGCTAACTATGCTATGCTATCTGGCTGTCTGTCTATCTATTTCTCTCTCTCTCTATATATATATATATCTATGCAATCTATATATCTATCTCTTGATCTTTATATCTATGCTAATTATATATTCTATCTATGTATTTATCTATAAACTATCTACTGCTGAACACTCTTTCGTTAATCTCTCTCGTTGATTTCAATGGGGCTTTGGTCTATCGTCTCCCCAACGTGACGTCATGCAATGCATTGTGGGGGAAAGAAGAATCATTGCAAAAAAGTACCTACTTTTTCGTATTATATTACGTTTTGTGACACCCAACAACATCAAATACAATAGATAACAGTTAAAATGTTTATAACCAACATGTAAATAGCGCAAATTCGTTGGAAAAATCAACCTGCTATATGGGCTTTAAGCATCGGACCAAGTTATTTGTAGTTTAATTAGTAATGATCCAAGTTGAGTTCTCCAGAGTTGAGAGCAGGTCATCTCGAGGTCCTGATGATATACGGGGTGGGGTCTTCAAGGGGGAGGGGAGAGGGTAAGACCACTCCTAGGTCAGATGATGTGATGGGGCAGATGGGCTCGAAGGGAAAGGGGGGGCATCCAGTGAGAAGGGGCAGGGTCTCCAGGGGAAGGGGACATCCAGTGAGAAGGGGGGGGGGTCTCCAGGGGAAGGGGACATCCAGTGAGAAGGGGGGGCAGGGTCTCCAGGGGAAGGGGACATATTATCCATAGTAAGAACTGTCCGGTCTGACTCGTCCTGAAGCAGCGAAGAGTTACGTTCCCAGCATCACCTTATCTCCCAAGTTGACACTTCACAGTCAGTTTGCCTGACATCTGCATTCTTGTCCACACACCAAAGTTACATTTCAATGTTTCTTATCTGTTACTTTATTAAATCAATTGATCACATTCAATATTTGTATCTTAGTTATTAGCATTACAAAACATGTGTGTTTACATATTCATATTAGATATTGATTGGTATAGCAGCATTGATCAGCAGTATAATGCTATCATTCCCTCACAATACCTGACAGAGTAAATATGCACAAACACACATTTAACAGGGTGATGAGTTGGATTATATGAGTATAACAAGGCTAGACTTGAAGATCGTTGATTCTTATTTGATTCCTGTTGCTGCTATTACACATGAATTTATAATAATACCTAGTGGCCATGGAGTTTGCAGCATCTGTGTAACACAGGTAGTTGTGGAGAGCCACACAGGCATTGACCACATCAACCACCTTCTTTGGGTTGAATTCGATCGGCCGACCTAGGACCCTCCATCGCGCAGACATGATCCCAAAGGTGTTTTCGATCACCCTCCTGGCTCTTGAGTGCCTGTAGTTGTAGATTTTCCTACTTTCATCTAGATTGGTACCTGCGTATAAAAGTAATAGACAAGACACAATGCTTTGTATGATTTGTATGATGTCGTCAGAGGCAACTCTCATAGTTAGAGATTTATTAGAGAATATTTCATGTCAATTTTGGGGTTTAAGGGTCAATAAATAGTTAAATGTTCAGCATAATAATTTGAATAAATAAGTAATACATTTCCTGTCAACTCATTTCCTATTATTTAGCCAAAACCATAGGAAAAGGGGGAACCAATATTTCGTTCCGCTTGGGACTTATTGGGATTTACTTTTTGCCGTCCAGGTTATTTTTACCGGTGCACAAATCACAAGAGCCACACGAGGTGCTGTGCTTGGTGCCTTCAACGTTAGGGGAGTAACAACATTAATCTTACCGTAAGGACGCATCAGATTCACGTGCAGGGGGAAAGCCGCATCTCCCAAAAAGGTGTGTGGGATGGGCACTGCACTTCCAGGAAGATCGGCTGGTGGAGGAAGATCGAGTGTCCCCTGAAGAAGCCCGTGCCCAAACCGACTGGCCTGAAAACCCCCCCCCGTCGCTCTGCCTCCCGTAGGCGCCAACGTCCAGCATCGTGAACCGGTACTGGGCATCGCAAACTGCCATCAACACCACGGAGTGCGTGCCTTTGTAATTAAAGTACTTGCTGCCGGCGGATGGAGGGGCTTTAATCTGAACATGCTTCCCATTAATGCAACCAATGCAGTTGGGGAAGTTCCACATCTGCCAGAAATCCCTAGCTATTTCCTGGAACCCAGCTCTGGATTGGTAGGGGATGTACTCTTCCTTCAGTGTCTTGTGTATGGCCTTGCAGACTTCGGACACGATGTTAGACACTGTGGCCGACCCAAGTCGGTAGCTAGCAGCCACACTCTGTTGTGAGCCCCCACTTGCCAGGATACGGAGTGTGACTGCCAACCTCTCTGCTACAGTCACAGGTGATGAGTGGGTGCTGGCACGCTGGATGTAGGGACGGATGCGGTGGACCAAATCGTCGAACCTACTGGCTGACATTCGGAAGTATTTGAAGTGCATTTCAGGGTCCATTTCCCTCATCTGCTTTACAAGCAGATACTCTCCGTGATTCTCTCGAGTCCTGTTAAGAGGACGAACACACCATCGTCTCTCCCTTCTGTGCCCCTGCTCTCTCGCTAACAGTAATTATGTTAGTAATTCCTCTTCCTCTAATAAATCAACTTCCTCCTCCACTGACATGCTCTCTATTATTCTTATATCTCTCTCAAAATGTACAGCCATTTCTCTTATTGACAGTTGGCTACTGTGAGGGAATGATAGCATTATACTGCTGATCAATGCTGCTATACCAATCAATATCTAATATGAATATGTAAACACACATGTTTTGTAATGCTAATAACTAAGATACAAATATTGAATGTGATCAATTGATTTAATAAAGTAACAGATAAGAAACACTGAAATGTAACTTTGGTGTGTGGACAAGAATGCAGATGTCAGGCAAACTGACTTGGGAGGCGAGTCTGTGACGCTCAGGGACTGTTGTGAGCACAATGAGCTAGTCAGCTCATGGGAGTAAAAGTGTCAACTTGGGAGATAAGGTGATGCTGGGAAAATAACTCTTCTCTGCTTCAGGACGAGTCCGACCGGACAGTTCTTACCACCTATGGATAATATAACCCCTGTTTCCCTGGAGACCCTGCCCCCCCCCTTCTCACTGGATGCCCCCTTCCCCCTTGGAGACCTTGCCCCATCTGCCCCTTTACATCATCAGACCTAGGAGTGGTCTTACCCTCTCCCCTTCCCCTTGAAGACCCCACCCCGTATATCATCAGGACCTCGGGATGACCTGCTCTCAACCCTGAAGAACTCAACCCCCCCCTTGGATTGCATCAGACCTGTGGGTCTTGTCCACCCCCCTCCCTGAACAACACCAGACCTGTGGGTCTTCTTTGCCCCCTCCCTCTCCTAACATCACCAGGTCCGTGGACTGCCCACCTTGCGCCAGCATGAACGCCCTGGACATTTAATTGGTTAACAATAGCCACCCCAAGGTCTCCTGACCAATGGCCACTCACCAGACCTCCCTCTCTGGGGAGTACAAGACCTGTCTCCCAAGGGCGGGGAGACAGAACTTGGGAGGGGCAGAACTTTCTCGGATATTCTGTCACGACCACTTTCTCAACAAAGGCGCCTTCGTTCGTTCTAATCTTATACTCTGTTTTGGTGGGACGACTGCTGTTGCATCATCGACTGATTCATTGTACTAGACTACGGACATCTTGTTGTGTTGTTTTCATTGTGTATCTTGTGATTGCATCATTACTAATTAAACTACAAATAACTTGGTCCGATGCTTAACCGTGTATCATTCTTCCTCTCAACACCCAGTTTACACTATCCTTAACACTAGCTATGAAACACATGCTAGCTATAAATATGTTCTAGGTAGAATAGAATACAAATAGGGTGATACTTATCAGATGAGGTGATACGTCTCGGCGTACTTCCTCGGAGTACTCCCTTGTCTTGTTGACCGAGTCTTGGTGCACCGAGGCTGCCAGGCGAGGCTGCCACAGGAGTGCTAGCTGCCTTAAATATGCAGAGCACAACCTATCCACGCCCCTAATTATGTAAACAATGAGGCCAGAATCTCTCGGCGGAGAAAATACAGACAGAAACTGCCTCAATCGATCACTTAGCTAGCTGCTAACTGCCTGTATAACAACTATCCTACTTACTTCTACTCTGACACTGTTTAGACACAACAAAATGAAAAAAGTCTAAATTACTTACTTTGAGAAGAACCACGATGTACAATCACTAAGACACAAAGAAAATACTGTTTTATTAGCCTACAGTGTGTATAATCCAACATTTATTAACAACAAACCAATGAAAAACACTTATTTGTATATACAAATTATACATAACAAATGAAGCCATCAAAATATTTTTCACCCGCTGAGCAACAATTAATAATATGTACGATCAGCAAGACTAATATGTTATAGCCTACAAATACGTAAAATACATGACCAAGACTATGAAATGTGAGGACATGTAATAAAAATGTGTGCAAAAAAATTAGCAGCTCAGCCCAGTTTGTGTAGGATTGCGTAATCCGAGAAGAGGCACTCTAGTCGCTTCTTTCCCCGTATTTTCCCCGTAAATACTTAAATTCAGCGATATTGGCTATAAAACCCCTTGGAATCATCCAATAATTATATTTCTATCACAGATCAGTGGACACATATTATTGTTTCATGACTATAGTTATGTTGTCGTTTAGACATGGGAAATCAGATGTGCAGAAGTAGACACAGGATTAGTAGGACTTTCATAAGGTTCTTGCCCTTCAAGAAGAAACACAGATGAATAGGACTTTATATATTGCCCTCATCACTGACTTTATTCAACCATTTCTAACCATCTAAACAACTGCAATAGTAGGGTTTAAAATCTAAATCGTGACAGCAATAGTGACAAGAAATGCATGTTAATAAAAATAAATCAGAACACATTCAGAAGACAACGAAATAACTGCTAAACACGTTTATTTCGGATCACAGCGTCACCTGATTTAACACAATTAATCTTAGCCTGGCTGTTAGCTAGCTGCAAAGAATACATCTCCATGGTTACTTGGCTGGGCTTACTTCAACCTGCTTTCGTGCAACCAAGTCAAAGCTAAAGTCATCCAGGATAACTTGAATATCCCGGCTTAATCCCTTATCCTGGTTTCGTGCAACAGCCCCCTGGTTTCGTGCAACAGCCCCCAGCTGTTTCTTGCCATTAAATACACAACAAAACACAACAATAAATATTTGGCTTCATAGTTTTAGGTTGAAGAGAGATCTATTGTCTATAGTCTTCTTCCAAATCCTCCAGCATAGTGGACCTTGGGAGTTGAGAAGGCCCTTGATATGTGGTTGGGGGTGGGGTGTTACTTTGCTGGTAGTGTGAAATGGTTGGGGAATGAGCAGGCCCTTGATATGTTGTTGGGGTGTTAATTTGTTGATAGTGGGGCATTGGATAGGCCTAAAAAGCAGAGGGTTGTGGCTGTTTTTTTGCTTGATGCCAATGTCCTGGAGTTGGCCTCGAAACTGAAGGTGTTGGTGTGTCTTTTTCTTCCTGTTCCATGTCTGTAAGGTACTGTGGGATGTGCACTTGTGTGTCTGGCTACTCTGGGTCAATCTGTTGAGCCTGGGGACAAGGCTGAGGGCAAAAAAGTACATTTCCTCCTCATTGTTTGGGACATGGGTGGCACAGGGACTTTTTCGGCTGTCAGGATTTGGAGTAGCTCTTGCTCACTTGTCGATCATTGCTTTCTTTTTCTGGTTGCAGGTGAGGTCTGTGTAGGTTGTGTTGCAGACTCGGAAGATAATAACTGCACTCTGGGGTGTGGTGGTGGGACAACTCGGTGATTCAGAGAGCTGTTGGGTTGGGGCTGCAGACCTCTGTCTAGCTTCTATAGGATGTGGAGAGGAGGATATGGTCCTCAGTGTGACAGGGACGGGTGTCCCTGGCCTTGAAGCTTGTTGAGATGAGCCAGCTACCTCGTCATCCTCGCAGATGAGGTCCAAGGGTGTGCCATCAGCGAGCTGAAGAGTACTTCTAGAGCTAAAATAAAAAATACAATTACATTGGTTTG
The DNA here is from genome assembly GCA_903064625.1 of Mallotus villosus. Classification (NCBI taxonomy): domain Eukaryota; kingdom Metazoa; phylum Chordata; class Actinopteri; order Osmeriformes; family Salangidae; genus Mallotus; species Mallotus villosus. The sequence continues at coordinate 41,396 of CAEFZP010001904.1, read as the reverse complement.
AAACAAATAATGGATACCACAAAATAGTTAATAACAGCATTAATTACAATGCTGATCTGAAGTGAATTGTTATCATGTCAAATATATGTTTCAGTAAGATGTAAAAAGTACATGTATCTTTTTTACCAGCAATACAAATGTACTCTTTCATAACAATAAAAGAAAACTACTAACCCTGTGGGCTGCACGTGTGGCAATAAGAAGGATATAATTGTGTGGTACTTCCACTCCTTCACACTGCCACCAGCGGACCCACTTGGGGCATTCTTGTTTTTATTTTTAAGAATAACTGCTTCCACATCCTCTTGCAGGCTTCCACTGTGACAGAGTAACAAGAATGCATTACAAACAATACAATTAAAACTGTGTGTTAATAATTTACTTTTTTCCACAGATTCCTAAGCACAGGAGAAAGCTTTGCCAGTCTGTCATTTCAGTATCGACTTGGAAGGAGCACTGTGGCCATGTCGGTGCATATGACCTGCCAGGCTATAGAGAGACAGATTATGTCTATACAGTTCCCCAGGCCAACAGAGCAGATGTGGAAGGACACAATCAAGGCACCAAATAAATCTGTCAGTTTGTACTTCAACTACAAAAATACTTTTTCTATTGTTTTGCAAGCGCTGGTAGATGCCGACTACCGGTTCATTAACATCCAGGTGGGGGACTTTGGGAGAGCTAGTGATGGAGGTGTGTACAGTGGCTCAGATCTAGGAAAAGGCATGGAAGCCAAAACTCTGCAGGTTCCTGCAGACTGTCCTCTGTCAGGGTCTGGACAACAAGGTGCTTTTCCCTTCACCATGGTGGGAGATGCTGCGTTCCCACTCAAAACCCATCTAATGAGGCCATTCCCAGCCTTGCAAGATGGAGGAGGATCTTCAACTACAGACTGTCCAGGATCAGAATGGTGGTTGAGTGCGCATTTGGGATCCTGGCAGCAAGATAGCGAGTGCTGTACACTCGCATCAATATGAAGCCAGATAACGTGGACACGTGTTTTTATGTCTGTGTGCATTCTACACAACTACCTGCTAAACCCATTACAAAATCAGAAATAGTTGGAAGTGGCAGAAGAAGAAATATTAGTCTTTAGGCTAATTATTGCAACATATAAACCACCAGGCACAGACAGTTTAACTGAAATAGATAGGTGAATAGGCTAACGAAACACAGATTAGTTATCAACAATCCTACTTTATTTTCCTTCCATAAAAAACTGCATAGGCCTTCACATCAAAAGAGTGACACAACTGGTGAACTTTATTAGCAAAAATGCTCAAACAGGAATACAACCAACAGTATAACAAAATGGAGACATTAGAAATTGAATCTGTGGGACTTTTTGCTATAAAGTGTTTAGGGGGTCATATATAAATAATATTTTATTAATGTCTGGATTTCCTGCCGTCATACTCAAAGGGCTTGCTAACTTGCTCAAGAAGCCCTGAATCAAATACTATATTGTGAATTGTCAAAATTGATCCTAAAATAGAGGAGGTGTCAGAAACAGATGACAGTATAGAGCAGGGGTGTTCAACATCAGGTCATCAGGTCACTGCCCTGTATGTTTTAGATGCTTCAGTAGACCTCATTCAAATGAATGCTCGTTATAAGCCTTCCACAGTGCTTGATAACAACCCAATCATTTCAATCATGTGAGTTGGAGAAGGGAAACATCAAAAACACAGGACATGGGGTACTAAAAACCAGGGTTGAACACCCCTGGGATATCCATTATCAACCCTGGTCCTTGGGACCCTGTCACATGTTTGATAAGTTTAGCTCTTCCAACACACCTGATTCAAAATGAATGGGGTTGTTAGCAGGCTTATGATGACAGCATTCATTTGAATAATGTGTTTGAACAAGGAAACAACTAAAACATACAGGGCACTGGAGCTACAGGACCAGGATTGAGCGTGCCATCCTGACCACAATAATCTGAGGATTTGCATGTCTAAAAATGACTAAATGTACTGTTTTTGAAGCTGATGATCAGGGTAGAGTACTTAAATATAATCTGAATGAACCCAGGGCCCACCCAATTTGCCCAAGCATTTGTCCTCATATCGAAATCAATCAGACAATGAGGTAGCCTAATCTTAGAAACACTTTCATGCATTGACAGCAAACTTGGTAGGTATACTTGTGAAGCTGTTCAGACACTATCTATATTGCTTTTTGGGTCACTTGATCTGATTGGACACCTCATTGCTGCTTGCAGCTCTATTTGCCTTGGTTTCCCTGTGTGGGAGCCTAGAGATGATCCAAATCATATGAAACCTGGAAGTTTATTGAAATAAAAAATATACAGGTCCTGGTCATATAATTAGAATATCATCCAAATGTTGATTTATTTCACTAATTCCATTCAAAAAGTGAACTTCGTATATGATATTAATTCATTACACACAGACTGATATATTTAAAATGTTTATTTCTTTTAATTTTGATGATTATAACTGACAAGTGACATCTAAGGAAAATCCCAAATTCAGTATCTCAGAAAATTAGAATATTATTTAAGACAAAGAAAGGATTTTTAGAAATCTTGGCCAACTGAAAAGTATGAACATGAAAAGTATGAGCATGTACAGCACTCAATACTTACTTGGGGCTCCTTTTGCCTGAATTACTGCAGCAATGCGGCTTGGCATGGAGTAGATCAGTCTGTGGCACTGCTCAGGTGTTACAAGAGCCCAGGTTGCTCTGATAGTGGCCTTCAGCTCCTCTGCATTGTTGGGTCTGGCATATCGCATCTTCCTCTTCACAATACCCCGTAGATTTTCAATGGGGTTAAGGTCAGGTGAGTTTGCTGGCCAATTAAGAACAGGGATACCATGGTCCTTAAACCAGGTACTGGTAGCTTTGGCACTGTGTGCAGGTGCCAAGTCCTGTTGGAAAATGAAATCTCCTTTAAGTTGGTCAGCAGCAGGAAGCATGAAGTGCTCTAAAACTTCCTGGTATACGGCTGCGTTGACCCTGGACCTCAGAAAACACAGTGGACCACCACCAGCAGATGACATGGAACCCCAAACCATCATTGACTGTGGAAACTTTACACTGGACCTCAAGCAACGTGGATTGTGTGCCTCTCCTCTTTTCCTCCAGACTCTGGGACCCTGATTTCCAAAGGAAATGCAAAATTCACTTTCATCAGAGAATATAACTTTGGACCACTCAGCAGCAGGCCAGTCCTTTTTGTCTTTAGCCCAGGCTTCTGACACTGTCTGTTGTTTAAGAGTGGCTTGACACAAGGAATACGACAGCTGAAACTCATGTCTTGCATACGTCTGTTACGACCCCTGTTATTGTTTACCAACATCTGGGGAGGGTTTGTAACAACGTCTGTGCGTAGTGTTTCTTGAAGCACTGACTCCAGCTGCAGTCCACTGTTTGTGAATCTCCCCCACATTTTTGAAAACTTTGTTGCACTGAAATGTGGAGTTAGACCTTTGAACAGTTTCTCTTCAGTTTTCAGCTCAGGTTTTGTACAGGCGGAGCCCAAATCCGACCGATCTACGTCACAACGACCGATCTATGTCAGATTACAGACGGTTGCATACTGTTACTCAGCTGGTACGATGCAAAGACAAAGTAATTAACACATAAAACACTCAGAGACTGCAGGTATGGCTGTTCTGATATCTGCAATTGATTTAGCTAATGTTGCTGTTTTTGCTAAATTTGAGGGGGCAGAGCTTCTGCTCCTTCAGGCGACACGCTCCCCCATCCTCAAACAGAGAAGACAGATGATTTTCTCACAATTTAATTCAACATACTTACTTTGGATGGGTAGTAAACAACACATTCTTCTGTGGTGTGATGAACTTAAAACTCTAACCAAATTACATGTGCTTTTAGTCATGAGTACAGTTTTCAGAAATAAAATTGGTGATTGCATGGCGAAGATATTAAGGCAGGAGCCATGGGAATTTAAGTTCTGAAGGGTTGAGATTCTTTGTGTCTATTCCAATAGGCCTATGTAATGCTAGTTTTCAATGACACAAGTCTGTGTTCTAGAAAGAGTGGTCTGGAGTCGCAGAGGTCCGATAATATCAGCTTTAATGCAGAAGTACAGAGCTCTGGGGTTGTCTACGTTTCCTTAACAGCAACAATGTTAGGTTCACAAAGTCCAACTGGCTATCTGTCCCTGCCCCAGGATATATTATAGGCTAGAGTGCCGTCATACAAAATGATCAAAAAATGGTTGAGCTTTCTCATGCAGGAGTTGTTCTTGCTGGCGCGCCCCACGCTCCGGTGCCATCTCAGCCCGGCTTTAAGGTTGCTCCTAAAATGAAGAGATTAAGACACCAAATACAGCCTGTTCCCCCCACCCTCTGAGTGAGCCACAATGTTTAAGCCTAAGCAAACTTCTAAGTTCATAAAACATTACTTTAATAAGCACAATGTATAATGTTAATAAGCACAATATATTCTTTAAGACAGGCATCCTTTATAAAGTTGTACGAACATTGTTCCTGTTGCCATATCAACCGGTGCACAGTGCCCGTGATGCATTGGGTGGTTAAGATGCCACACATACTGATAACTTGAACTAGCCTATAGATAATGATAGCCCTTGATAGAATTGGTGGCACACAGATGTCTGGAATTATAGAAGGTGCAGTGCCCGTGATGCAGCTGGTGATGACAGTTCATGTATTGTGCTGTAATGTATTGTACATTCTTTAGTTCCCATATTTGGACTGGTCCAGTTGGAAAGGGCGTGTACCTGCAAAGATGGTGACGACGTCCAAACATGCAACACGCAAACCCCCACCCCTCACTCCTTGGCTTGAGGCATGAGGCATGGATGTTGGTGGTATTGCATTTCCGATTAGGTACCCAACTCGTCCGGTCGATTTTATTATTAACTCAAGTCAACATCTCCAAAACTATCTCCCACAATCATTTTTGTTCTATTCTCGAACCAGGCTCATACTACAAGCTCTTTCATCGAAGAATTTTTGCTAAGTTTGAAACCAATCCGAAATGGGTAAACCGGCAGCCATGTATTTTCTTACGTCAAGAAAAGGTGCCTGGAAATGTGCTCGAGGGGACGAACAGGGCACAAAAGGGAACATTAGCCAATCGCTGATTTACCTGGAGCTGAATGAGCACAAGGAGAAAGGGCTACAGTTGCCTGCCCTGCTGTAGTTAGTTTTACAAATGGTTGCACACATACATGACTGTTGTTTATAGAGTTTATTTCCGTTATTTTAAAGCAGATTTAACAATTTTGTAATCAACGTTATTATGTTATGTTCATGGCATGACAATTATAGCCTAATATAATTTGTGATATTGTGTGGCATCATTATAGATTTTTGACATGTTCTTCTGGAGCAAACAAAGATGAATAAATCATGTCTGATAACCACAATATTGTTATGGTTATGCAACGTCGTGTCAGTTAACACCACAACGATGTCATTAACCATAACAGTAAACTAGCAATAGTAAAGCAACACATCATCATCATAATAGTAACATATATAGGCCTATTTAACTGAGCTTCCTTTGCCAAGCTAGAACAACAACGGAGCCAGATATTCAAGTTTACAGTTTCTTTAATCCGACACAATACTTAAGCAGTCATACTAAAAACATGAAGCAAAAAGAACAATGTATATGTGGTGAGTCTGAGTCGTATGAGGAACGTATGTTCCATCTATAATAGGCCTATATGTCTAAAAAACAAGTAAAAGGAATACTATACAGTACTAATAGCATTGATTTTCGTAAAGTTCACATGATGTATCTGCTTCTTGATCGGACTTGTACCCCATTCTGCCAGTTTTCTAACTCTCTCACACGCTTGCGACTGCTTGTAAAAGAATGACGTGTACAGCTAGTTGTGAGTGTGTACGAGCCACTGTTCTGCGCAAGACCGGACGAGCTGGAACTGGAAAGATGGTGCGGTCCATTTCGCGCTCTCGCTTGCCTCACTACGCACCTTCCATAGAAATGAATGGGGACGCCATCTTTAAAGAGCAGGCTTGGTTGGTCTACTGTGTATAAGTCTATGGCAACACGGCATGACGTATCGTTAACTTACAGTGATGTAACTTTGCATTCCCTATTGACTACGCAACATTAGAATGCCATGCATTTCCTCTTTGCGACATTCAAGACTTGCTATACACTAGAATGGCTGGGTGGTGGGAAGAGGTTGAAGAGGTTGAAGAAGTTGGCTGATAACAATTAATTAATTATTGTAATATTGACTGACAATGTTAACAGGTGACTGATGAAGTGAATGTATTTTAGATTTAGGTGATAATGATTACCTGTTAGAGGGTTGTGAATTGTAGCCGTGTGTAGGAGGCGCCATTGACAGATTGATCAGTGGAGATTCTGATTGATTGATCATTGATAGGTGAGTGGGGAATAGAGGCAGAGGACTGTGGAATATGTAGTCTCAATACGGAAGGAGGAAGGGTTCTGTACGTCCTCACAGGCCGAAGTCAAAGGTCAGATCGGACTTGCCCATCTTCTGTCTATAAACAGCATCAAACTTGTCATTCATTGACACAGTGAAGATGTCTTTCCACAGCCCCACACGACCTGCCATCAGTATACACATAAACACACATACAATTACAGATTATTAATGCCATATTGCCTCCTCATACAGATAGGTTGGGAACCCTTGTGTATCTGTGTGTATAACTTACCCTTGGTCCCTTGATGAGTAAAACAATATGTGAACAGTCCTATTGATGAGCCCAATTGGCAGTGTGAGTTGTGTGTTAGCCCTGTCCAAGGCTTTAGGTTAGGGATCCATGCACTAAAAGAAACATCAGATGGGAAAACAAGACAAAAGCAAGCATACAAAAATGATAAAAGGGACAAACAACAAATGAAAGTGAATAGCAGACGATTATGATGTAAAATGTATGAGAAATGATCTATGTAAAATCATACTTTAAGAAAATAATTACATATATTAGGCTTGAAGTGGAAAAGTGGTTGTGTTATCTTGTGTAACCAAGAGGTGATGTAGCAGAGCACTAGATCATTTTACTTTCATAGTGTGGGTAATAGATAAGGGTGTTCTCAACATTTCTATGAAATGAGTTCACTTATTTGACATGACACATCTGCAGAACAGGAAACAATTTCAAAATCAGTTTGACCTCACACTGCTCTGGTCTACTCGGCATCCAGATCCAAAACCATGTCTAACGTATTCTAAGGGATAACAGAGTGAGGTAAACATCTTCATAGACACGCTATAGGGACACAAACAATGCATTATGTACGTGTTCTTTAAATGTATTTTCCAGTTGATTCAGTCACTGCTTAGACTCTAAACTCTAGAGTTAACACACAGAGATAACAGATGATTTAGCGGTCAGCTAGAAAAGCAAAAAGGTTTATGAAAGTGTGTACAATGTGTCTGTTGGTCTGTCTGTTTGTCTGTGTCTGCATATGTGTTAGTATGGAAGTCCATAGGGGACAATATTCAAATGATCCGTTTGACATTTTATTTTCAAAGACGTACCCCTCTTTACAGTGGAGCAAATTCAAAGAGAGAAAGAGTTGCGTCAACTCCATTGCCTTCAATGAGACCGTTCGAAAAACCCCCCAAACAAAACAGCCGCATTGTTGAGAAACAACTCTATGATGGCACTGTTCGAAAGTAAGAAGTTAAATTTGCACCATGTTTAATCCTTTTTCAATCTTATCACAGTCGAATGGCAGTGGCAAAATATTTGTAGCATCTAAGCACATTTTCTACCATTTAGTACATTTAACGTTGTTAGTTTAAAGTACTGAGAGATGTCATGCTAGCTAGCAAAACAACCGTTCTGCTACCAAAAACAATGGTGAAGAGGTTATTGTAGTCAAGTGAAACTAAATTAAACAATGTACAAGAAAGTCAGTTATGAGCTTATTATGTAGGCTATACACTATGTTTAGTGTAATTTAGTGGATTATTGACATTTATGGAGAGACAATTTTGTTTGTCATGAAAATATGTATTTAATTATTCTTCAATTTATCTTAAACCATGAATATTACAGAGATCCCACAAGTCAGCCCACATCTTTAGCTACCAATCCGCATATTATTGTGTGCAGTAGTAAAAGCTACGCAATTGCTTTGGAGGGTCTTTCCATTCATTTAAATCTCCCGCTCGCCTTTGTTTGGAACTATTTCGAGACACATGAAACACGTGACCACCTAGTTTTCTGAGTTGACGCAACTCTTTCTCTCTATGGCTCTGCATTGGACTAAATTCATATGTTAATGAAATGTGAAAATGTTAATGCAATATAAACAATGTAGTCTAATTTTCCATTTGTGCAGGTATTTTGTCCGCTATACAGCACATTGAGTCTTTGAAAATTTGATGTCAAATGCGGTATTCATTTCCATTTTCAAACTGTTAAGTCTCAATTAAAATTAAAATGCACTTTCTAACTATTTGAAAATGGAAATGAAAACCGCATTTGACATCAAATTTTCAAAGACTCAATGTGCTGTACAGCGGACAAAATTCAAGGAAATATGCTAAACAGCGCCCCCTGTCAATGACGTTTCCATTCTCTTCTAGGAACAACATTCTATCATTAAAATGCAATCCGTCAAACCTCTCATCAAGGCGGTTCTTCAGTTAAAACGTCACACTTTCACATTTGCATTAATATGTTGATATAGTCTACTGTAAAGAGGGGTACGTCTTTGAAAATGAAATGTCCAACCTTTATTACATTTTTGTAACATTTACATTGTAATATTGTCATAGAATGCCTATATGACATGCCAATGCAAATGCAATTGGTATAATTGCATTCTCATTTGAATGTAATCCCTTATGGGCTTCCATATGTTAGTGTTAAAGAGTGCATGCATGTGTGTATGTATTCAGTAGAATGTAAGACACTGCAATTTGCTGTGCACTGTCTGTTCAAATGGAGAAAGACAGTTTGAATCTAATTTTAAATAAAAATGTAAATGAGAGCTTCATACATTTTCATTATCTTAAGTGTACTTAAAATGTCATAACTATATTTATATATGTATTGACAACTTTAATTATTGTGTGTTTGTACTCATAACTAGTACTATAGACCACTTTCATGTTTACCAACATTCAGGATGCGCGCGCAGCTAGGTTTCAGAAAACCGGGAAAGGATAGCATTTACAATGGCAAAAGGACCACACGGATCATACAAATAGTTAGATTTAAAAGACCAAAAAGTCCGAGGAGGACAGCCTTAGAGAGAGAAAAAGTGATTCCCCATTGATCTGTCGGATCAGAATTTTGATTTGGGTCACGAAAGTCTTGACATTTGAGTGAGAATGTCGCCCGGTACAGACCACATAGTGGAGCGGCAGCCATGTCTTCGCGTCATGTCACAAAGTTCATAATTTTACAGTTTTACAGTCAATTCGACATCTAAAAAGTCGAGCAGGGCAGCTTTCAAGAGATATGGGAATTCTGCTTTTAGCCAGCTGGTACGATTATTTTTGTGATTTGTTTAAACTGGCAATTTGAGTGTGAGACCCCATTAGTCTCAGTCAGACTCGTCGCTCACTGGCAGTGTGCACAATGTTGTATTCACTCCAGAAATGTCAGAGAGGACTGCCTAACGTAGATACGAGCCTGCTGAAGATAGCCATCATATTTGATTTCTTTAACCGAGCCTGTTTCATTACTCATTTTCCTGAGAAAGCGACCTCCGTTAGCCAGGCTAGTTTTGCCCGATCACTTGGTCAGGCTATTTAAAGCTATGGGGGTCAAGTGACTTTTGTGCATTGACAAGTGAAATGTAAATGTACTCGTACAAAGGACAAGTGCCTCAAACAGTTAATGTCAAGCCCTGTAATCCAGTGAACAGAGATATATGATGACCTGATCGACACTCCAGAGGTGTATTATACAGGGGAGAAGTTCGTCTTTTGCAACCCACATGCGCAGTTGAGCCAGCTTGACAGTCGTGTGACGTAGGTTTGAAAGTGGTCTATACTTTAAATATAATGTTTTGCTAGGGTGTGCAGTGAATGCCACATAGCGTTCTTAAAGCCCATATAGCAGGTTGATTTGAATGAATTTGCGCAATTTACATGTTGGTTATAAACATTTAAACTGTTATCTATTGTATTTGGTGTTGTTGGGTGTCACAAAACGTAATATAATACTAAAAAGTAGGTACTTTTTTGCAATGATTCTCCTTTCCCCCACAATGCATTGCATGACGTCACGTTGGGGAGACGATAGACCAAAGCCCCATTGAGATCAACGAGAGAGATTAACGAAAGAATGTTCAGCAGTAGATAGTTTATAGATAAATACATAGATAGAATATATAATTAGCATAGATATCAAGATCAAGAGATAGATATATAGATAGCATAGATATATATATATATATATATATATATAGAGAGAGAGATAAATAGATAGACAGACAGCCGCATAGCATAGCATAGCTAGCTAGCACTAGATAAATAAATAACTACTAGTACTAGCCTACATATATAGATAGAGATAAAGCTAGATAGAAATATGTATAGGTAGGAAAAATGGTAAACTACTGTGTTTGTGGGGGGTGTACAAACTCTCTGCCTGCCCTGGCCCGAGAGCGAGAAGCACTGAAAAGCTCCGTGCCGCCCGCCGCAAGTGAGAGCTGGCAACGGTAAGCCTCAGGCTAATGTTTACAAGCTGCACGTTAGCTAGCCCCATAACATAAACCCCCCAACAGTCATGATCAGTGTGACATTAGAAAAGTCTGAGGCCCCGTCCACACTAACCCGGGTAAATTTAGAAACGCATACATATGTCTCCTTTTGCACTTCCCGGCCACACTAATACGGCGAATTCGGACACTGAAAACGGAGCTTATCGAATACGCTCCCCTAGCCGGAGACATTTGAAAACGCCGGGTACGCGTAGTAGTGTGGACGGGGTACACTTTTTGAGCTTTTCAGATACGATGACATTAGAAAAGCACATTTCGTGACTCATGATTATGAATTTTGGAATATCTAATCGGAAATGTGTTTACAACGTCGGGGAAAAGATTTAATTAGGGATTGACTTGGAGAATTCCACAGGTGGGACTAGTAAATTAGCCCATAGCTAGCATGATGCCTTCTAGATCTAGATAAGAGCTACTTATCTGAACTAACGACATGATAACTGTCACTACTGTAGATATAAAGAAAACTTTGACTTTCACTCGGTGCTATTCACTGACAGTAAACATTTTTTGTCGTTCTTGCCACCTCTTCCTCATCCCAGTCAGTTGCCATAGTTCTAGTACTAGACTGAGGCTACTCTCCTCCACGACTCCCCAACGTGACATCATCGCCGAATTGCGCTAATATGCTAATGCTAACAAAAAAAACGTACAAAACTGGTCTTAAACACCATTTTGAGACACCATTTTGAGATTTCTTGAATAATATACATATCTTGAGTACTTTATGTACCCATTCATCAACAGTGGTGGTTAACCTGCTATATGGGCTTTAATAGATGCTCACTCTCAATGTTCTGCACATGCTATGGTATCATTTTCCCAACACATGCAGGCTCTGGTGTAGTTCAACAATACACCAGACAATGTATGTCATATGAGCCTTGGATCTGGAGCTGGATATGGCTGCACTGAACTCTACCACACATTTGTTTGGGCAAGATAAGATATTTTTAAACACTCATTCAACTATTATCCTCTTCCTTCCTCTCTATGTATATTGACCACTGAATACATTTTTTCACCATTGTTATGCGCACGCCTAGTGGCAGGGTGAGAGAGGAGGTTTAGAGGCCTTTCTCTATGATAACTTTTAATATGACACTTTAGTGGCGCGGCGGCCTTGCACATGGTGGTGATTGGAAGGGGGTACTGTCTTGATTGGAGTTCGGTGGTAAAGGGGAGGGGTTTGTTATTTTTAAACTCCCGGATGGCGGAAGCATGGGGGAACCATCAGAGTTGTTGTGGCGAACGTCAACCTCGCTACCGACCGGTTGCCTCCGAATTTCGGTTTCTTCTGCTGCTGCTGATCCGCCTGTGTTGTGCACACCGTCGTGCTTATCGACCTATATGTACCTGAACAACTACCAACCGCGAACGAGCTGTCCGCCGAACTAGACGGCTGCGTGGGCTGACCCGGAGACTGGGAGGGAATAGACTTGGCTGGGGCCGGTAAGTGCTATCTTCTTCCATTTCTCACCTGTCGGGGACCGCCGCTGCTAGCTAGCCTGTGTGTTTTAGCCTTATTGTTTCCCCTAGACAACGACGACCGTAACAATTGGGGGGCTCGTCCGGGATTTAATGCCGTACTGTTGGGGCTAATTATATTAGCTAGCAGGGAGGGTATTTAAAGTGACGGATTAAACTAGGCTAGTAGTGCGTTTTGTTAGCGACAGCTCTGTTTGTGGTATCGGGCTTGTTGCTAGATAGCGGATTAAGTGTTGGTAGCCGGTGAGGTGAGTGATTGTTGGTTTGTTGACAGCAGTTGCTGTGCATTTGGAACTGGAGGTGGTCGCCAAGCTAGACGGATTTAGTCTGGTTGCGGCTTGGTTTTTGGACGTGAGTTTTTGGGAGAAGCCTGTTTTGTGGCGCAGGTTTCTGCCTGTTTTCTCTCGGGTTTTGCGATTACCGCTGTCATGTCGAATGGTGTGCAGGGAGATGATCTAAGGGGGGGGATGGCGTTGCCCTCCCGCCGAGAGCTCCGACAGCTTACAAAAGCTCACCTGCTGCAGTTGGCGGCAGAGCAGGAGGTAGAAGTGCCGGAAGTTACCCTGAGACCCGCTCTGGCCAAACTCCTTATTAGCTCACTGGAGTTGGAGGAGTTGTGGGCTGAGGAGGAGCGAGACAAGGACCTTCATGCAGAAAGGGAGGAGCGGCATAGGAATCTGTCAGCCCAGTTGGAGTTGGCACGGTTGAAGGCCCACCGTGGGGGGGCACTTATGAGCCCCGTTTTGATGTTCGTTCCGCCCTACCTCTGATGCCAATATTCTCGGAGGAGGATGTGGATACCTTTTTTGAGGCTTTCGAGGTTGTGGCTCGGGAATGTGACTGGCCCGAAGCTAAATGGCCTCTGCTGGTGCAGAGTGTGCTGAAGGGCAAAGCACAAGTGGCTTTTGCAGCTTTGGATCCTCGCCTGGGGTTGGAGTATGAGGCCTTGAAGAAGGCTGTTATGACTGCCTATGGTGGCGTTCCAGAGGCCTACCGGCAGCAGTTTCGCTCCGTGAGACGGGAGGAGCGTGAGTCTCACCTAGACCTGTCTAGGAAGTTAGGGGTAGCGTGTGATCGTTGGTTGAAGGCCACCGAAACTTATGATTTTGAACAACTAAGAGAGTTGATTCTGCTGGAGCAGTTTAAGAACTGTGTCCCCAGGGCGGTGGAGATGTACCTCAGTGAGCAGAAGGTGACTATGCTCCAGGAGGCTGCTCGAGCCGCCGATGCCTATGACATAATCCATGGCGGGCCCACCGGTTTGGGATTCCTTGCCCAGGAACAGGGGCGTGGCAGGGAGGCGATAGTTGAGAGCAGCCCAGCTGGGGGTCTTGCCCAGCGGTCCGGGGTGGAGAGAGGGGAAGTCTCGCTTCACCGTAGTGTGTCATCACTGCAACGGACCCGGCCATATTAAGCCCCACTGCCCGCTCCTTCAGAGGGACCGGGAGATAATCTGCCACGGGTGTCGGCGACCAGGTCACGTGCAGTCCCAGTGTCCCCAGCGTGGTCAGTAGGAAAGCCGGGCCAAGGTGGTGGCATTGGTGGCCGCCCTGACCCAAGGCCCTGACTAGTTAGGCTATGGGGGCCCCAGAGAGGTACCCCTGTCTCTCCCGGCCAGCTACAAGCCGTTCACCTCTAGGGGGACTGTGTCTGTGACCCGAGGGGGAGAGGAGAGGCCGATCACCATTCTAAGAGATACTGGTGCGGCTCAATCTCTCATACTCAAGGGAGTGTTGGAGCTATCCGGTGCTGCCTCCACCCGGTCTGCCCTAGTTAAAGGTCTAGGGGGGCAGTATGACCGTGTGCCCCTGCACCGGGTGTCTTTGAAATCTGACATAGTGACGGGAGAAGTCACTGTGGGGGTGGTGCCCACTCTGCCAGTTCCAGGCATTAGCCTTGTACTTGGGAATGACCTGGCGGGTTCCCAGGTGTGGGGGACCCCTGTTGTGGTTTCCACTCCACTGGAAGTCCCAGATGCGCCGCTGGTGCGGGAACGTCCTGAGGGGGTGATTTAGACCCAGAGAGCCGAAGCCCACGCTGCTCCTGTACTGCCTCTGGTTGAGGTGAGACCGGGATTTTCGCCCTCTGCTGGGGAGGAGGAATGGATTGGGTTGGCGGATACCGTGTTTGCTCAGGCTGTGGGTGAGCATCCGTGTTCAGTAACGGAAGAACTTGGCTCCAGTGCGGGATACCACCATCTCCCGGGAGTCTTTAATCAACGAAGGTCGGGTGATCGCGGAGGGGGTTGTCCCTCTGCCCCGAACCAGGAAAGGGCATGACTCTTTGTTGACCATTAAGGATGTGGCCAAGCTGTTTCCAGAAGCGGTCCCCATGCAAAACATCTGGGCGCCGACGATCAGGGAGTCGCGGCTGCAGTCTTTTTCGCTTGTGGGGCTGCCCAAAGAGGTTCAGGCAGATAGAGCGACCAGTTTCACCTCTGGAGGGTTCCAGGAGGTCAGGTGTGAGCTTGGGCTCCCACTGGTACTAGCCTCTGCCGATCACCCTGAGTTACAGGGGGCTCGTGAAAGAGGCCATCCGACCTTGCCAATAAGCATCTTTGGTGTGGAGTGCCCCAAGGACTGGGATGTGGCAATGCTTTGTCTTTTGTTTGCGAGACGTGATGTCCTGAGAACTTACGGGCCTACACGGGGTTGTTCAGGGATCCTGTGGTGATGCCCATTGATGGCGGTGGTTGAGGTGGAGATAGAACTCTATCTAATGTGATTTTTACCCGGACTGTGGTGAAATAAGACTACTACTACTGACGATGATTGTGTATTGTGTAAATGTGTTTTATTGGACTCCTCTAGAGTTAGGGGAGTGAAAATGCGAAAAGTACAAAAAAAAATATTTGTGTTTTGGGATTATTTTGTTGTCCTTTTCTCTTGAGGGGGGAGGACTGTTATGCGCACGCCTAGTGGCAGGGTGAGAGAGGAGGTTTAGAGGCCTTTCTCTATGGTAACTTTTTCCATTCCTGCAGATTCCTGCTAAATGTGCCAAAAAACGCCTAAACAGCATACCCAAAGTAAATTGAAAGCTGTTCTTGAACCATTTGGAGTACATGCATGTAAATAGTCTCTTTTGAAAGCTGACACTCTGAAGTTATGTCCCCTGTTGTCAGGACCCCTGTCAGTCCTACTGGTGTTGAGTTATAGCAGCTTAAACACAAGGCAAGTGAAAGGTTCTATTTCCGCCTAGTTTTTGTTTTGAAAACAGAGGCCTAAAGAGGCCTAGAGGTGGTAGGTATTAGCTGGAACACAGCATTGGACCACAGGTTGAAGCCTTACCCAATTCAAATCAAAAGTCAAACATAATACCACAATATATTCATATTTTACACATGTTTTTATAAGAGTACATCCATGCGTTTTCTAAAAGGGCCTTTTGGAGACTCCAAAATGACCCTTTGAACCAAGGTCAAATAAAAATGTATTATTTTTCATAATTGTTATCTCTAATGAAAGGTGGTACTTAGAACTATCATATATAATAGCTAAATCCCTCATTAGTATTACTGAAACACAAAAACTGAATTATGAACACATTGTGTGCTTTATCTGATTCCCAGGAATGGCGCACAAAGAACACTGATTCTGTCAACCAGATTGCGCAATAGACTTTTATTTCGAAGGCTCCACAGAAGCTTGACATGTTTGGTATTAGCGTTTGCAGCATTTCCTTAGCTACAAGGCTAACAAGCTCATTTCAGAGCCATTCAAAGCCACGTGTTAGATATTCGTGTACAACGAGTGTGCGGGACGCACAGACCTAGTTGGCTGTAGAGGGCTGTCAACAGGGCATGGAAGCTCTTATTGGGTCAATCTTGGTGTCAATCGAAAGGGGAGGGTTCAACGGACATTTTGATGTCTTGTTTTCGAGGATACTATATTGGCAAGCGGAGAGCAAGTGAATAAGGTATTTCTTTCGTCGCTAACTAGCATAATAAAACAAAGGATTTTAGCTATTTATGAATGTATTTGGACAAACTTTTGAAACATGGTTAGATACTTTGGACCTTTGGGAATGTAACCAGCACAAATTACCAACGTTTGATGGACTTGTTTGCATAACTGGACCATATATGAACCGTCGAGTGTGTGTAAAACTTTTTTCGTTTGGTGGTGAATTTATATTCGTGACAGGACAAAGACGTTAGATGTACTTGCTGTTGCGACTTGATATTGAAAAGGTTTATTTCAATGGAAGCACAAGAATCGTAGCTTTCCAATGATGTGTAATTTGTGTAGCCGTCTTAAAAATATATTAGTTAGAATTGAGTGCGTTATACTTGAGGGACGGAGGGGCAGCGTTTCTGTTCCGCGGGCGGGACAACATCACGAAAAAAGTTAATATGACACTTTAGTGGCGCGGCCTTGCACATGGTGGTGATTGGAAGGGGGTACTGTCTTGATTGGAGTCCGGTGGTAAAGGGGAGGGGTTTATTATTTTTAAACTCCCGGATGGCGGAAGCAAGGAGGGAACCATCAGAGTTGTTGTGGCGAACGTCAACCTCGCTACCGACCGGTTGCCTCCGAATTTCGTTTTCTTCTGCTGCTGCCGATCCGCCTGTGCTGTGCACACGCCGTGCTTATCGACCTATATGTACCTGAACAACTACCAACCGCGAACGAGCTGTCCACCGAACTAGGCGGCTGCGTGGGCTGACCCGGAGACTGGGGAGGGAATAGACTTGGCTGGGGCCGGTAAGTGCTATCTTCTTCCATTTCTCACCTGTCGGGGACCGCCGCTGCTAGCTAGCCTGTGTGTTTTAGCCTTATTGTTTCCCCTAGACAACGTCGACCGTAACACCATGAATACACCGTTCTTCATTGTAAGTTTTTCTCCTTCCTCACCCCTGCAGATGGAGAGGGCCTCTGAGTTGCAGCACTGCTCTATGAGCTGATTACAGCTCTCCACCATTCCCTCCAGCTGGGCTTTGTCACAGGACACCCCAAGGAACCTGACCAGCTGCTTCACCAATGTCCCCAGGTCCTGCAGAAGAGATAAATATTTACATCAGTAAACATTACCGTATAGAGACAGAGTTACATTGTTTTTTCAAAATACATAGTCTATGCTCCAGCCTTATATCCCCACCCACCACCTACGGTCTTCTTCTGACAACCGTCTGGGGTCTCATTTATAAAGCTTGCGAACGCACAAAACGCCACTTCCCACGCAAAGTTGTGATTTATAAAAAACGAACTTGACGGGAGAATGTGCGGTCCTCCACGCAAACTCTGACCCTCCCATAGGCCTACGCACATTTTGGAAACTTTTGGAATTGGCGACACAGATGACGATACTGCAGTCAGACTGCAGAAAGTAAATGTGAGAAGAATGATTACTCGTAATATTTATATATTTTGTTTTCCTCACACATTTCTTTCACTCCATTTCATCATTATCATGAAGATTAAGTCCAGCAGTGTTATTTGCGCTTGCACTGAGTGATAATTGTTCCATAAACCTTGTACAATCCAACTAAAAATAAATAAATATCTGCGCTGTTTCACTATCAGATTGTCCACTACGGGAGTGCAGAAGGGGGAGATGCCCCGACTGCATGGAATACAGGATAACATCACATATCCTACCTTTACATAACTACAAAACACAGTGTAGCCTATAACTAAATATATATTTTTCATACTGTGCATATATCATATGTCAAAAACTGGAAATACAGCCGTTAAGCTCCCGTGCAATTGCTAGCCTACACTATGTCCTTGTTATCAGTCCAAACTTCAATATGTTCATAAAAAAAAACGTCATGAAGAAACGTGTGTTTACGGATAAGCTTTTGTTTTCAAATTGTTATCTCGCATTGCTTTTTAATTTATTTGTGATCCTGCTGCTGTGGCCACCAAATAGGCCTAATGTGTTTTTTTCGCTCCTCCACCTCGCCTACAAGTATTTCGATGTCAGTGTCTGAGAAGTTGCGCCTTTTCGTTCTTTTCCCTCCTGACGCCATGATTCAATGTAACGTAACGTAAGAACAATCGCATGCCAGGCCCATTAATATACTGAATTAGCTTTCATGAGGTGCTTTGCATTGACCATTTATGGTTAAAAAATGGGTGTGTTCAGGGCGGGGTAAAATGCTGATTCACGTACGCACATTTGTGGGTAATCTTATATATAAAGGGAACATTGCGTACGCACGGTTTTATAAATCTGATTTTTGGGGGGCCTACGCCATTTTGGCTTTCGTACACTTTTAGTAAGAATCGTACGCACAGTTTTATAAATGAGACCCAAGATGTTTCAATTGGCGGCAGAGCAAGAAGTAGAGGTGCCGGAAAGTAAGAGATGTGGGCTGAGGATGAGCAAGACAAAGGCCTTGGTGCGGAAATGGAGGAGCGGGAATCTAGGGAGCTGTTGGCCCAGTTGGACATGGGATGAATGACGGCCACCAGGGGGGTTGCCCCTTTTAAGCCCTGTTTTGATGGCCACTCCGCTCTACCTCTAATGCTTATATTCTCATATTCTTAGGATGTGAATACGTTCTTTGAAGCTTTCAAGGTTGTGGTTTAGGAATGAGATTGCCCCGAAGCTAAATGGCCTTTGCTGGTGCAGAGTGTGTTGAAGGGCAAGGCACAAGTGGCTTTTGCAGCCTTGGATCCTCGCCTGGGTTTAGAGTATGAGGCCTTGAAGGCTGTTCTGACTGCCTATGGTGGCATTCCAGAGGCCTACCGGCAGCAGTTTTGCTCAGTAGGACTGAAGTAGCGTGAGTCTTCCCTAGATTTGTCTAGGAAATTAGGGGTGGCGTGCGAACGCTCGTTGAAGGCCACAGAAACCTACGATTTTGAGCAACTAAAAGAGTTACTACTACTGGAGCTAATGATCTAATGATCTGCCACAGGTGTCGGCGACGAGGTCACGTGCAGTCACAGTGTCCCCAGCGTGGTCAGTTGGAGGGTCAGGCCAAGGCGGTGGCGCTGGTGGCCGCCCTGACTCGAGGCACCGATGGGTCAGGCTATGGGGGGGCCCCAGAGAGGTACCCTTGTCCCTCTTGTCTAGCTACCAACTGTTCACCTCCATGGGGACTTTGTACGTGACTAGGGGGGGAAGGGGAGAGATGCCTATCACCATTTTGGGGGATATGGAAGCAGCTCAATCTCTCCTACTTGAGGGAGTGGTGGAGCTATCTGGTGCTGCCTCCACCCGGTCTGCCCTAATTAAAGGTCTTTGGGGGCAGTATGACTGCGTGCCACTGCACAGTGTCTTTTATGTCTAATGTAGTAAAATAAAAACGGCAGCAGCGGCGCGACTGTCTGCTTTGCGCGCCTGAGCATCACTGCTGATAGTTGACTTAAGTGGAAGATGGCAGAAAGTGCAGAACCCAGCTTGACCGCAGCAGAGAAAGTGATTGTAACCCCAAAAAATCTGATGTCTGTTGTTTGGTCAATTGATGGTAAACTTGTTGAGCCTACAGCTAAAGTAGTGTGTAAGCTAGAATCAGCTTACCATTCAACAACTAGAAACTTGAGGCTACATCTCCATGTTTACCATAGCACAATATTTGTTTATTGTTGTCGTTCATTTAAACCGCAATGAGCAGAGAGCGCGACGGTGCGGGAGAGAGAGAAAGAAATAAAGAGTGCGTGTGTGCGAGCGAAAGGCCAAGGTCTGCGGTTCATTTACTTATTTTTGTGTAGGTAATATGTTATTAAATATGTTTAAAATAAAATAAATTACCTACAGTATACAAGTAGTTATGTCTCGTTGTATTAATTTGTCCTGTTATTGACGTGCCTAATGCGCAGATATTCGAATATGTTCGAATATGTGTTTTTTTAAATGGAATATTCTAACGTTATTTTTGAGCAATTTTGACAGCCCTAGTAGTGACTGGGGAAGTGACTGTGGGTGTGGTGCCAACGCTGCCCATTCAGGGCATTAGCCTTGTAGTAGGCAATGATCTGGCATGTTCCCAGGTGTGGGTGACACCAGGTGTGGTTTCCACTCCACTGGAGGTCCCAGAGGTGGTGGTACGAGAACATCCTGACGTATCCACTGCCACTGTTTTAATAAATGCTCATAATAATTCATAGCATATGGCTTAAACCTAAGCTAAGCACTAAAATAATCAGTGATACATTTGCGACCCATTAAAACTTACGATCGCAATAGCATTTCAAAAGGTCGCAAATGCCCTGTATATTACATTACTTTTACCCGGACTGTGACGAGTATGTTGTACTCTGAGGGTGTAGGGTGGTTAGAGTTAGGTTTAGAACTACTAATACTAATGATGATAATAATAATAACAATGTAAAAAGTAAAAACAAATACAAAGAGCCAAATCCTAATAATAGGGGAATTAGGCAGATTTTATGGGACTCCTCTAGAGTTAGGGGAGTGGAAATGCGAAAAGAAAAACAAATGTGTTATGGGATTCTTTTTGTTGTCCTTTTCTCATGAGGGGGGGAGGACTGTTACATGCACGCCTAGTGGAGGGTGTTAGAGGGGAATGGTTCATATTCCTTTGTCGGAAGGCCCCTGATTTTCTGTCAGCGGAGATGCCAGTTAACAGTGCATTCAAGGGGAATGCCAGTTTAGCAAACCATGAAATAAAACGTCTGTAGTACCCGGGAAACCCTAGGAAGGCTCTAACCTCCTTTATAGTAGATAGTGGTGGCCAATCTACAACAGCCAAAATCTTCTCTGGGTCAGGCCTAACACCACTCTTGTCAACTACATGGCCGAGGAACTTGACCTGTGACTGGAGTAGTTCACACTTGTCTAGCCTCAGCTTTAGTCCGTGTCTCCACAGTCTTTCAAAGACTTGCTCCAAATGTTCCAAATAGGCTGCAAAGTTAGGAGAGTACACAATAATATAATTCCTCCTGAAATCTCTCTCACACACACAAGCTATGCACACTCACAGACACACACACACTCACTCACTCACAGACATACACAAACTCTCTCTCACACACACACACACACACACACACACACACACACACACACACACACTAACAAACATTCCTGTTACACAATGTTCATTCCTGTTACTCAATGTTCATTCCTGTAAATAAAACATTTTAAATAAACCACTGTTTTTCTAAATTGTGTTATGTCCATAATTTATCCAACAGTTAATTAATTACATGATACTTTTTTTTTACTTCAGATTTGGGTCTCCTTTAAAATGAAAAGAATGGCTTAGCATTGTTGTTTTTTTTACACCTTGTGTGCATATATAGTGATTTTTAAAGACAAAAATACATTATTTTAAACTGCATCAAACCATATCTTTAAAATAAACACTTTTGTAAGAGGAAAACAAAGACATTAGTTGACATTGCGTTTAAACTTGCTTTTTAAAAGACACATGACTTTTGGTAACAGGACTGAAAAAAATGAATCCCGCTTTAAAATATTGTAAAAAATGAAATAATGTTACCCAATATACATTTTGAACAGTGAAATGTGAGTGTTATTAGATTCAGTGTTGAAAAAAGTAAAAAATTCTGTGACATTTTTAAAGGTTACTACAGGCAAATGTCACCCATTCAGTGGAATTTGTATACGTCAGACAACTTTTCTGTCCCATGGTCGGTGTCCACATTTTAGCCAGGTTTGTGTGTATATAGAGAGAAGTTTTTCCCAAACACTTTGAGTTCTGTTCACGATACAGCTCCTGTGCGTTAG
Organism: Mallotus villosus; assembly: GCA_903064625.1. Classification (NCBI taxonomy): domain Eukaryota; kingdom Metazoa; phylum Chordata; class Actinopteri; order Osmeriformes; family Salangidae; genus Mallotus; species Mallotus villosus. Next base: position 19,526 of record CAEFZP010001904.1, on the reverse strand, counting down.
GCGACTAGTCTTTATTGTGAATACCTTTGTTAACCATTGCTTTGAAGGTATGTTTTGTATTTGATGATATTTCATTATCATTGTATTGATGATCTTGCTATTTAGATAATAAACTATTTGCATTGTGCAAAACTATTTGCAAACTTGTGCATTTAATCATACTTGTTCCCCTTGAAACGTATCTATCACTCTACGGCGGTGAAAACTTTTATCTAGTTTGGTTGATACGGCTAATACTGATTATAAACAGAGACTTTGAAGTAGGTTTTAACTTAAGGCCTCTGAGTCACTTACAGTTGACTTCCACGCTCCGAAGGAATTTACCGGAGCCTCTGAGTAGTCGGTTTACATACTAGGTCGTTGGTTAATTCCATATTATGGTAGAGTTAAACGACTGATTAGTGAACACGCATACTTTAGGGTCGATGCTCAGATCAAGCAGACAATTTTTACCTACGTCAGAGGTTCATATCATTAACTGTTTGGCGCTCAAGGTTACAGGTAATGCACTTGTGCACATCTCTTAAAATTGGAGTCAGATATTAACGAGTCATTATCTCCATGAACATCGAAGCAGATTTGAATTGGTGTTTCCCACGACGGTGACAAACACAAGCGTCTCCGGCCTAAGATTCACCACCTACAATATCTAAAATAATGTAGACAAAACAATGGATTCTGCCACAAAATGACTTGGCTTTATTTCTGGACATACTATCCACAAACAAAGTGTTACACAATGCTGTAAGATCACCTATACTCGTGCATTGCTCTTGGTACCCAGAATGCCCCGTGGCAAGCTGAAAAGCTACCAAGTTAGGCGCATTAACTTAGTTAAATAAGCATTGTTTGGAGTTCTATTGTTGTGTTCGTATTGCTTTGATATGTGTAATGCTATGGTCTATACTATAGTTTAGGTAACTTGAGTGTTCACCCTGATTGGGAATGTTGTCTAGTTAGATCCCTACCCACGCTGTCCGCTGCTACAGATTTAATGTGCAATAGATCAATTGTGAGCTGTGGTCTGTGCAACAGTGACGTTGGTTATTTGTAAAGTGCGGCTTGTACACGGTGCGGCTTATTTTCCGAAAAATACGGTAAATAGTTAGCACCCTAGCCTCTTTGCTTGTGGTGTTTCTGCAGCTGTCTTGCAGTAAAGCATTTAGCCTAGCTATCTCCCAGAAGTTAACGAGCTGCTAATCTAATGTTCTGCTAGAGGTAGTCACGCTTGTTTTTGTGACGTTAGGAATAGGAGTGTCACGATACTGAAAATTCAGTAGTCGGTGCCAATACCAGTAAAATAACACGTATGTATTTACTAAGATTCCATGTACTTGAACTTCTTTATTAAAACTTAATTACTTCTTTAAAAAAATTGCTTAATGTCATAAGACATACAAAACATGTGCAATAGAGCATCGCACAATATAATTAAGTGCAATTAAGCCATTCAGCTAACAAGATGAACATGAGTTTACCTTCTAACCAAGGTAGGCTATAGGCTAACGTTAAAACTATAGCATAGCAAACCTAAACTAACGTAAGCCATTATAACACACGTGCCCTCCATCTCGAACATCATGTAACGTGTATTTCTGTATGACAGCTGAAAAACTGAAAAAGTGTTTGGATGTATTCAGAGTTTCACCGCGACCACAATGAACATTGATTTATTTTGTATGATGCCAGATGTTAGCATCGGTGCTGCGCCTTTTCTGGAACTGAATCACCTTGAATTCTTGAAACAAATCCGGATGACGATCTTTCAGGTGCTTAGCTAAATTGGAAGTATTACCTCCCTTGGTCTGAAGACCACGGTAGCATCTTTTGTATAATGGCTTCTGCGGATTAATTATAACGCCACAGTCATCTGCCTCAAACACAACTTTTTGTGCCTTTCTTATCAACAAGTTGAGGTAGGGTGTAATGGTATTTTTTGACATAGTTACAATATCTATGTTTCTTTAAGCGGTAAAAAGTAAGTTCCTTTGTTATAGACAGTGAATGTAAGAAAACTGAGACCGTGGTGTGGTTGCTCTGTAAAAGGGACACTCAGATTGTCTTAAGGTATTTATGGTGTTGTTTTATGATACCTAACTAAGAGTCAGAGGGTCTTAAGTTGGGTCTGGGGGTTGGGCCCTGAACCATTTGATACAGGAGAGTGGGCTTGTGTCCTGTATGTATAAAAGATAGAGAAACTACATCAGAGGACATGGGACACTGGCCTGGGGGTTTTATTGCCTTGACCTGTCACTGACCAGTACTGACCAATTGTGGTGACCACTGTATTGATTGATTATTGACATCTGTTCTTTGTTCATATAAGGGAGATGTTTCCTTCGTTCTGGACCACTCTCTCTAACGACCTGTACACTGTCTACCACTTTATTAATCCATCAGTATATCACTCTGTTTTTACCTCAGAACTCCAACACACTGATCCATATGATAGGGCTGCCACTTTATTGAAGGTTTTTAATCTTAAATATCAAGGAAAACATTGTAAAATAACAGGGTTTCTTTGCTATACTTTTAGTCCCCTGATTTAATTAAAGGTGTTTGCTCGTAATAAATTAGGAAGAATCTGTAAAATAACACTTTTTCTCTGCTAAACTGTTAGGGCTGCCACTTTATTAATGGTGTTTGGTTGTATTAATCGATGGCAAATCTATAAAATAACAGTGTTTCTCTGCAAATCTCTGTAAATATAGTGTTTTCGCACTTTATTTGAATTAGGATGTTTTACTTTAATTTTACGGTTTTTGTTTGGCAGCCATAGCTGCCAGTAATTCACCGTTTTTTGACAGATTTTTTTTTACAGTGTAGATTACATCTGCATGTCTTTCACTATGATGGGTCCAGAGTACTCTGTTCATTCTTAATTTGTACAAACTAAATAAACTATATGGAAACCGCATCTCTTGACAATTCAGATCTATACAGTGCGAATAGAATTCCACCATAACAAGGGCGATCGCTGCTGCTGCAGTTGCCATATTGGTTTTCTGAATGTAAACGTCGACTGGAACACTCCTGAATACCGCCCCCATCAGTTCCTGTTTTTTTTCTTCTTCTTTTCCCTTCTAGTGATCTTTTCCCTTCTAGTGATCTTTTCAAGCATTTAGCCTACTCATATTGCACAATTCATTAAGAACACCCTTTGAAACAAGCGAACCCCCGAACAAGCTACTGTAACAACGTTGTCACTGGTAATATTTCAGATGGAATCGCGATTCAAACAGTACTGTCAGTCTGCTAACTGAAAATATGCCCCCCAAAACGTAAATAAGTTTGACATTAATTTAGGGGGAAATGGTTAATTCAAAAGAAGTTTGCAAGGCAAGCTGGCTGCTGTTGCTATAGCCTCACTTCACTCGAGGGGGCATCGAGCTCCGACTTTGCGGGGGGCCCTCTGCAATGTCCCGGCCGCCACTGGTAGAATGTCCCTGTACTTACCGTAAGTCGCTCTGGATAAGAGCGTCTGCTAAATGACTAACATTTTTTAAATGTAAATCTCACCTTGTACATGTCTTCATATTTTAGGAAGAGGATGTTGGAGTCTATGCGATGCTCCCAGAACTCCTGCACATGCTCAAACCAGGAGCCATATCCCACTGAGAGAGAGACAAACGAAGGGACAGTGTTTACTTATAGAACAATGCATTTCTTTAGACAGTCTTTCTGCTTTTCAACAACCAATCTTCCCCCTGGGCCCATAGCCATTCAACCTAGGTCTCTCCATTAATGGGGTGGTCTGGAGGACATACACATCGATGGGAAACCCCCCTCTTCCCAAAGCCACCGGTGACACTTGACACTCACGTTTGTCATTCATGAAGCGGCGGCAGAACTCCTGGAAGGTTCCGCGGTAGCTCATGGTCCTGAGGGAACGGTGGAACTGGTAGTAGGACACCACCAGGTCCTTTGGGTTCCTGGCCATATAGATCACCTACAGATCAACCCCGAAGAAGGTGGATTTAGAGAACTGCAGTAGAGGCCCAATCAAAACAACTGCACACACAAACCAGGGGTCTCATCTAAAAAAGTTTTTAACCATAAACGGTCAATGCAAAGCACCTCATGAATGCTGATCCAGTATATTAATGGCCCTGGCATGCGATTGTTCCTACGGTACGTTACGTTGAATCATGGCGTCAGGAGGGAAAAGAAGGAAAAGGCGCAATTTCTCAGACACTGACATTTAAATATTTGTAGGCGAGGTGGACGAGCGAAAAAACACATTAGGCCTATTTGGTGGTCACAGCAGCGGGATCACCAATAAATTAAAAAGCAATGCGAGGTAACAATTTGATTTTTTTTTACATTCTTCATGCCGGTTTGTTATAACAGTATTAAAGTTTAGACTGATTGTGTTGTTCATTTACTTTCTGCAGTCTGACTACAGTACGGTAATCTGCGTCACAAATTCCCACGGTCTCCAAAATGTGCGTAGGCCTACGGACGGGTCAGAGTTTGTGTGGAGGACCGCACAATCTCCCATCACAACCTTTGCGTGGAAAGTGGCGTACGCACATTTTCAGCCACGTTTTGTGCCTACGCAACCTTTATAAATGAGACCCCTGATATGTAGGCCTGACAAAATTATCTAAAGTCATTACCCAAAAAGACACATTCACTGATATTATCAAAAATATAGCTCTACTCCTAAATAAATCATGCTAACTAGCACTGGTACAAAATCTTCAGCTCTAGATGGAACTGTAGTAGTAATCTTTAGTTACACACTGTGCCCATAAAAAATGAATTCCGGGCCCATCTATTTTTAGGGGCAAATGCGAGTGAAATACTTGCACTGTAGAGCCCTGTAAATGTTATGTATGAATGCATCAGAAGGGGTAAAGCACTGGTATTGCAACTGCATGTCATGTCCCCTGCCTAGGCCAGGACAGATCATTGTTCTGTCTGTATGTGGAGTTTATTCCAGGCCCCAGCTCTCAATTCCATGTCTTCACTCCCTCCCTAACTCGACTCAGCTGTGGCTCATTCCCACATCAGCACCACAGTATTTAAACCACCGGACTGTCATCCACTCATCGCCAATTTGTTGAATCACAGACCTCACGTTTGTGATCTTGGCTCTTTGATATATTCCTAGTTTTGTGTTACTTGTGTGTACTAACGCTTGACTCAGTCTGCCTGCAGATCGATGTTCCCTAACCTCTGTTTCTCCACTACTCAGTACGCTCAACTATCAACCAGAAACACCACTTCGACCTCTCTCTTTTGTACCAATAAAAGATTTGGCACACGATCAAACTGAAATGGCTGGTTGTGCGTTTGGGTCTCCCAGTTATACATATCAGGACAAACTGTCCAGAATGGACCCAGACGACACTGATGCCATCAGTCGAGCCATGGACAGCAGGGTTATGCCCTCTTCCACCATCCGACTGGACAATCGCCTCAGAGAACGCCACAGGGAGATGGCCTCTCGCCCCTGGCGAAGCCCAGCCTCGACTTCGAGATCACCAGACCTCGCCTCCGGCTCCGGAGTCTCCCCATGTTCGTCCGGGCAGCGATGAGCCAGAGCCTATGCAGCTTGGACGTGGCGGGTTGACTCGGAAGGAGTGAGCATGCCGTATTTCTTCTGGACTGTGTTTTGTATTGTATCTACTCTCCATCTGCCCGGGAAACGGGCTCGCCTGTAGGTAGAGAGAGGACTACTGATTCTTCATTCTGATCATCTCACGCACCCTCGCCGAACAGCGCCTCCTGAAGAACCGGCTTTACATCAAGCATGAGAAATTGGCACCTCCTCCTCATGCTGGTCACCAGCTTGGTCACACACTGCTGTGGGATGGCAGCCCATTCCTCAACCAGGATTTGTCGCAAGTCAGCCAACATGTTTGCGTTGGTCACTCTGGCACGTACAGCACGCCCAACCAGATCCCATGAATACGAAATGGAAACTAAACTTAGGCCTACTTAATGATCCTTGTTTCAAACAAGTTATTATGTATCTGAAACAGAGACATTATGAAAGTGGCCCAAAATCAATGAAAATACTGGCATGGAAACTGAAGAAAAAACTAGCTTAAAATACAGTTCATAAAATACGACACCTAGAACGAAGCAGGTAAAAAACTAACTAAGTGAGATTCATGAAGCATTTAGGCATTTTACAAAAAATTATATACAAGAGTCGCAGGAGGAGACATAGCCCAGATTGATACTTTCTTGAACACCCTGAAATTACCCACTCTTAATGAAGAGCAAAACCAAGACCTAATCGCGGAGAGAAATCGATTTGCAAGCGGCAATTAGCAGACTTAAAGTAGGTAAAGCTCTAGGTTCTGATGGCTATACAGCTGAGTGGTACAAGGAGTTTAAAAATGAATTGATTCCTGTCATGCTTCCTACACTAAACTGGGTGCTGGAAAAGGCACAAACACCTCCTAGTTGGAAGGAGACTATTATTTCTGCCATTCCAAAGGAAATCAAGGATAGAACGGAGTGTGCGTCATTCAGACCAATATCTGTTTTAAATATAGATTATAGGCTTTTCACTTCTATTATGGCCAGAAGACTTTAGTTTATGACTAAGTTGATCCAAAACCATCAGACAGGTTTCAATCACCAACGTTAAACACAAGACAATATACGAAGGACCTTACATATTATTAAACATATAACAAAAAATGAAATGGAAGCAACAGTAACTAGAGAGCATCCAATTTCTGGGGATATTGTAGGGTGTGCTTGCTTGCGACAGTTGCAGGTGGGTCTGTCCCCATAAGTTTTTCCCTTCTAGTCATATTTTCAAGCATTTAGCCTACTCATATTGCATAATTCATTAAGAACACCCTTTGAAACAAGCGAACCCCCTTTGAAACAAGCGAACCCCCTTTGAAACAAGCTACTGTAACAACGTTGTCACTGGCAATATTTCAGATGGAAACGCGATTCAAACAGTACCGTCTGCTCACTGAAAATATGGCCCCCAAAACGTAAATCAGTTTGACATTAATTTAGGGGGAAATGGCTAGTTCAAAAGAAGTTTGCTAGAGGCAAGCTGGCTGCTGATTGTTTGAAAGTGCCGGAAATGAGGACAGTACTACACACTGCCAGTGGGCGACCGAGTCTGACTCTGAGGCAAAACAAGGCGGTCTCACTCAAATTCCAAGTTTCACACAAATCACAGAAATATGCTGACCCGCTGGCTGTCTTCGTAATCGCCATATCTTAAGCTAAAGAATTTGAGTGAGACCGCGTCGCATAGATATATGGTGTGTACTGCCTTTGATGCCAGAGCTAAACTTGTCAAAAGAAACGTTCTCATTTCCAGCGCTAATGTCAAACATTTGTACGTTTTGGGGGGCATATTTTTGTATCCACCACCTGGCTGTCTTCACAATAGTCATATCGTCATAACATTGCCCTCCTTCTGTTTTTTGGTTTAGAATTGACCGAACTATCAAATTACGAAAATACTACTATGACGCTTTCTAGCATGGCTGCCGCCTAAGACTAGGCGATCTCACGGGCGACCCGCACTCGCTCACATTTCAAAGACTTTCACAACCTAAAAAGAAATCTGAGATTGCAGTTCCACTCGAAATCGCTTTCTCAACAAAGGCAAATGGTTGGGATTTTTGGGGGTTGGGATTTTTCAGTCATAATCTAAACTCCAATTTGCGTGCTAGAACGTCTCTATCACGTTGTATCCATGCGTCGTTGCTAATGTGTTAAGACGTAGTGACGTAGGCTAGACCTGAGTACCCTTTGGTGACAAAAGACACTTTTTGCCTCAAACATTTTGTATCCTCCTAAGATTTGCTACGGAACATACATTCCAATACAAGCAACTCATTCGCTACCAAGACGAAACTTTTGACACATACGTTGTCTATGTAGTCCAAATATTGACCGAGGCTTAGGGGGCAAAAATATATAATAAATATATATGTTAGAGAACAAAGGTTGTGCCTTCGCCAAAGGCTAGAGCACACCCAATTAGTATAGATGCTGAGAAGGCTTTTGACTCCGTCAATTGGGATTTTCTTTACAGAGTTCTACATAGATTTGGTTTCCATGCCAGGATTATTAAAACCATACAAGCATTATACAATAATCCTACTGCAAGGGTTAAGGTCAATGGTTATTTATATGAGCGTATAGTGTCCTACTGAGTGTACATCGTGAAGGTCCCCTGACTGTAAGTAAATTCTCACTTGTTTTATTTTGTTGTGTTTAAGCTAAAACTTGTGTCATGGTAGAGCCAGAGACAGCAGTTATACAGCCCGTTAAAGCAGCTAGCTAGAGATTGAGTTTCAGGGTATTCACCGCCGTGTGAAACCCTGGCTGTGTTTACAAAATTAGGGTCAGCTGCACCTGGCATATTTAAGGCAGCTAGCACTGCTGTGGCAGCCTCGGTGCACAAAAACTCGGTCGAACAAAGACAGGGAGTCTTCCTGTGGGAGTCCTCCGAGGATGGCCGACGAGGCCAGATAACCTCTTCTGCAGTGGCGTGCACAGGTAGACCTGAGGTGGTGCTCAAGCACCTGCCCTTTTGCCCTGGCCCAATAAAGTGCCCTTTTGAAATGAAAGTTCGTTTTTATTTTTTTATTTTTTCTTTACAGTGTATGTGGCCCATGCCGACATTATCATATATGCTCAACGATTAAAAACGTTTGACAATAATGCCCCAATAAATATGCCCCCCCTCCTCCTCCTCCGCACACACTTCCTTTGTCAACGTGAATGCGCAGAGTGGACACAAACGGAGGCGCGTTGCCGCAGCAGTCCACAGCTGGTGCACACACACACCTACTCTCCGGCCTGCCCTGCCCCACCAGCGAGGTAACACATACATGAATGGAGTCAAGTGTGTATTGTTTGCCCCCTAAGCCTCAGTTGCCAAGTTATAACTTGCATTTATTTGTCTCTGTTATAAAGTAGCCTCTATCATGCAGCGCCACACAGCTGAGCATACATTAGCCGACTGTCCTGCTTAAAACAAGCTAGCCCCCACAAAAAATAGATATGACGTGATGAACACAACTAATGTCGGCCGAGTTTGTCATTGGTACAGCATGTGAATATATCAGTATGCTGAATATTTGTGTGGATTTCAATGAAGACAAGTGCTTGGGTTTGGAAATAAACACCCTTAACTTGGACTACATGACTCCTACTGTTTTTGACATGGTATAAGTTACTCCCATTACCCATAGATAGCCCACCTAGGGGACGTAACACTGCACAAAGTGCCCTTATTTTTCACTGAGCACCTGCCCCCCAAAATGTCTGTGCACGCCACTGCTCTTCTGATAAGTATCACCAGAGCCTGTTTAAGGAGAGCCTTGCCACTCCTCATTAAGGCCCATTGTACCGAATTTTGTTGCAGTTCCACTGGGAGTGATCGCGGTCGAGTGCAGAATGAATGGGTGAATACATTTGTCTCTTTGAATAAATTTGTCTCTTTCACCTGATTGTCGTTGAGAAATCTCAGATTTTATTGTAGTTTTTGCTTGTTTAACATGGATTATAGGTCGAAAATTGGATGAACGAGTACTTATGTCCTTTTGATTTCTTACAGGGTGAGTCGTTGTTGCCCATAACACGCTAGCATTCGGCTAATGAATTCTGATTACTGGTTAGTGATGGACTGACTACGACCAGAGATCCCGCTTGATGGCATCCGAAGTGGAATCATAATGTCAGAGCATTAGCAACATTAGAAACAACATTAGCAAGCCAAAACTCTTTCTAGCATGTGTATTGACAGGGGGAGCGTAACCTGTCAGCTGTGTTGTCGAGAGAGAGAGAGAAAAGAAAGTGACCGGAGCTTGCCGTAATACGGTATCTCTGGTTGTACAAAGTGTATGACGTCTATGACATTGTAAAAGTATTTTTAGAACAAAAAAACGCATGTTTGCTTCCCCTTTCGAATTCCAAATGAAAACTAGAGAGCATACAATTTCTGGGGAAATTGTGAGGGTGTGCCTGCATATTTTCAAGCATTTAGCCTACTCATAGTCTATTGCATAATAATTCATTAAGAACACCCTTGGAAAGAAGCTACTGTAACAACGTTATCACTGGAAATATTTCTGATGGAATCGCGATTCAAACAGTAGCTCTGTCTGCTAACTTATGACATGCCCGCAAAAACGTAAATGCGCTTGACATTTATTCAGTGGAAAATCGCTCATGCATAAAAAGCTCAATAGCGATCATTGTCAGTAATAACGCAAAATGCGATATAGCCCTTTGTGGAGAAGCTGCCCCGGTAAATTGTATACTACAGTGTTCGAGTCTTGGTTGCGATCGTTGGTTGAACGTTCCGTTGTACGGTTTAGGCTGAAATTAAATATTGCTTTCATGAACAGATTGACGGCTGTGTCAATGAAGTTCGGGTTAGTAGTCAGACAGTTTCACCTATTGAAATACTTTTGATTTAAGGGAGTGCCGAACATTTTCTGTCGCCGTTTGACTCCCTACTGTAAACAGCTGTGGATGTTTTTGTTAGCTACACAGTGTCTCGCGTAGGCTACAGCGTTGCAGTACTGGTTTGAAATCACAGGTAATGATTATTTCACCAACAAATCGTTTACTTGTAATCTAATGTCATAATAAATTGTACAACGAAAATGTATTTGTGAGTAATGTTTATTTTAACGATTGAAAACAGATGCAGCCTAGACCGCTGTAGTATGTGTTGCCCGGGCAACATAGGCTAATGTCATGATGCTAATGCTTCAGTGAAATAGTAGACTACCGTTTCCGAAAGTCGATGTAGTTCCTCAATAATATTAGCTTATATTGTACATTACACTTAACAATTGTGTTTCTGGCCTCTTTGCTTGTGGCGTTTCTGCAGCTGCCTTGCAGTATCGTTAAAGCTATAGTTAGCCTATAGCTATCTCCCAGAAGTTAACAAGCTGCTAAACTAATGTTAGGCTAGAGGTAGTCACGCGTGTTTCGTGACGTTAGTAGCGTCAGTGACTGTGGCTAGCAAGTTAGCCAGGTAAATAAAAAGACAAGCAACTCAATGGCTACCAACTTTTGACATGACGTTTTCTAAGTAATCAAAATATTGACGGATGCTAGTGGGGGGCACGATACGATCCTTTCTGTGCTGCAACAGTCTTCTATGCACGTCGTATCTAATGCGTCGTTGCTAACATGTGCCGACGCTGTGACGTAGGCTATTATAACTGAGTAGTCTACCCTTTGCCGACAAAATCAACTTTATGCCACAAAAACGTTGTATGGTCCTAAACTGTGCAACGGAACGTAAATTCTGATACAAGCAACTCAATGGAGACCAAGACGAAACTTTGGACGTCGACGTTTTCTATGTAGTCCAAATATTGACCGAGGAGTAGGGGGGCAAAAATAATAATAATAATAATATATATGTGAGATAACAAAGGATGGCCACGTCGATGACGTGGCACACCCAATTACAAGAAAAAAATTATATCCTGAGAAAAGTGGATTTTTAGGGGTATAGCTCCATAGACCTCCATTCATTCTGCACTCGACCGTTAGCGCCATCATATGGAACTAGTGTCGAACTGCAGCCAGTTCAGAACCCGGAAGTATCCCGAGAGTGGGAGTTCTCTTTACATTAGAAATTCTCTGGTATCACCCTATTTGTATTCTATTCTACCTAGAACATATAGCTAGCATGTGTTTCTTCAGCATTCCCGTTCACTACACAACACCCGTAGACGTAGATATGTCTCAAAGTATATACGTTCCACTTCTAACCTTAGCTACCTAAATCTTCTCCACCTGCCCTCTCTATTTTTATAGGGCTCTGGAACTGCCAGTCTGCTGTGAACAAGGCAGACTTCATCCCGGCGTTTGCATCCCATGCTTCTCTGCACGCCCTTGCGCTAACAGAGACATGGATCCGCACAGAGAACACTGCAACTCCAGCTGCTCTCTCCGTCAACCACTCATTCTCTCACTCACCTCGTTCATCATTTGAACACCATTATGTGATGCTAACTGATCCTATCAAAGCATTTTTAATTGTCCTCTATCGCCCACCAGGGCCGCTAGCTGACTTTGTGGAGGAGCTGGACATGCTCCTCAGCGCCCTCCCGGATGATGGAACACCGCTTATACTTCTTGGGGACTTCAACATCCACCAGACTTCAACTCTCTTCTGACTTCCTTTGACCTGATTCTGCTAAACACACGAGCGACCCACCAGGCAGGAAAACAGCTCGACCTCATCCTGACACGTAACTGTATCACTGACTTAACCCCACTACACATCTCTGATCACTACTTTATCCAATTATCTGTCTCTCTCCCTCCAACTCCTCCTACCTCCCCTCCCCGCGTAACTTTCAGACGCAACCTCCGCTCCCTATCCCCCTCCCATTTCCCCTCCATTGTAACATCCTCCCTCCCTCCTGTAGCAGAGTCAAACCGCCAACACAACCATTTCTGATCCACTCAGTAAGACACAGTACTGATCACCAGGACGACTGATTGCATTATATGATGTCTCATACAATGCCACTATCTCCTGGATAAGCCTTAAAGGGGCTGATGCCATACCTGGTGTTTTTCCCCCAAGGGGAAGAGCCAGCCAACGGCCAACCTTTCTCAACCTCCCCTACTCCAGAAACTCTGAATTACAGAGGACTTATCCCAAAACAGACATTTCATGGATTTACAAATATCTCTCAAAGACAATACTGCTTGTGGACACTAGAAGAACTATTGGAATTTGTGTGACAATTTATGCTTTACCTTTAAATGCTGTGTTGATGTAATTTGATGTTTTAATATAACTTCCTTTCCTATTATGATAAATCAGTCAATCTTGATATCAAAATGATTGTACCATACTAACAAAACTATTTCTGAACGTTGTATTGTTATATTTTGAAGTTTATGCATTCCATGGACATTTGAAATATTGACTTCAACCCACCGACCACTTATCACCTATCTTATCTCAGTCAGGTAAACTGACCAATGGAAAGTTCACCCTCAGAAAGGGATACCCCACATCATCTTGGATTATAAAAACCCAAGATGAACAACAACCCCTGCTTGTTCGTAGGATTAAACTGAGGTGAACGTGTCACTCTCTAACCTATTCCTCTCAACCTGCAAATTCACTGAGCGCCCGGAACTCTGACAAAGGATTCCGTTGTTCTATTCTCGTTGGACGATAACGAGACCATTGACTCTACCCTTCTTCAAACCGACCAAAGTAACTGCGATTTGCTATATTTCTTACTTGTGAACATTGGCATATTGTGGTTGAATTTGTTACGTTTGATTTTAGTTTACAAATTATTTAACCTAACTCTCGTTAGCATTATCCTACCATCGACTGTCCAGTTGTCTCTTGAGGCCTATCTCTCTCTCTCTCCACTCCCCTCTCCACGTGCTATCCCGCTTCCATTACTGTATAGGCCCTACTGTACTGTTTTTGCCAAACTAACCCATAACTTATCTGGTATTTGTTCATCCCAAATTTCATTTGCTTAAAATAAATAAAATAAATCATTGTTTATCATACTCGCATATCCCTCATGTTATCTGATCTGCTCTACTTTCATAGAATTTACTACTTAAGACTGATTATTACGAAGGCTATTATTCAATATTAATAAATAAGGTTTCCTCTGTCCCTTTAAACAAATAAGAGGTGGTGTCCCCGAGAACTATATACTTGATCATAAATTAAGTATTGCTAATCTTAAACGAGCATACCTCACTACACTGCTATTAATGTCCCACCCCACCGTCACTGCCACTAACATGCTGTTATCCACATTAACTGCATCACTTGACACTCTCTGTCCCCTGTCAACTAGGCCTGCGCGATATTCTCCCTCCTGCCCGTGGCTCACGGATGTTATTCGTGAAGAACGGTCCACCCTTCGAGCAGCTGAGAGGAGATGGGCGCAAGTCTAAAGACGGTCTGGACCTTGATAAGTATCACTCCCTTCTCCGCCCATATAACTGATGCAAAAACCCACTACTTCCTGAACAAAATTAACTCTGCCTCAAACCCTCACAAACTTTTCTCTACCTTCTCCACCCTTCTTAACCCACCTTCCCCACCCCCCCCCTCCACCCTGACAGCAGACGACTTCTCCTCCTTCTTTGACAAAAAAGTTGCTGACATTAGCAGTCGGTTCCCTGAACCCACCTTTTCTATTCACTCACCCTCTATGACTGACCCTACTAAATGTCTCAACTCTTTCTCTCCCCTGTCTGAGGCACAGATCTCTGACCTCATTCTCTCTCTCTCTCCTCCCCTCTCTTTCAAACCATCTCTCCCTCCATCATAACTTTTATTCTCCATGTCCTCAACTCTTCTCTTACTTCTGGCACTTTTCCCTCTGCCTTCAAACAGGCCAGAGTTAGACCTCTACTCAAAAAACCCTCCCTTAACCCAGCCGTCCTCCAGAATTACAGACCGGTATCACTTCTACCCTTCTTTTCTAAAACTATTGAACACGCTGTATCTAACCAACTGTCAAACATTCTCACTCAGAACAACCTGCTTGACCCCAATCGATCGGGCTTCAAGACTGGCCACTCCACTGAAACTGCCCTCCTGTCAGTCACCACTGCCCTCCAGTCTGCCAGACCGGCTTCGAGGTCATCCGTCATCATTCTGCTGGACCTCTCTGCAGCATTTGATACGGTTAACCATCAGATCCTGCTCGCCATACTCTCCGAGATGGGCATCACTGGCACTGCACTAGGGATGTCACGAGAACCGATACTTACGATACCTTTCGATGCTAAAATAACAAAACATCGTCGACACCCATTTTTTTGAAGCACCGTAAGCGCCGATGCCAGATGTTAGCATTGGTGCTGCGCCTCTTCTGGAACTGATGGGGGAAGTATTCAGGAGTGTTCCAGTCGACGTTTACATTCAGAAAACCAAGATAGCAACTGCAGCTGCAGCGATCGCCCCACCTCGACTTGTTGACAATAATTAATCCGCAGAAGCCATTATGCAAAAGATGCTACCGTGGTCTTCAGACCAAGGGAGTGTTAAGGATAGTGTGTGGTAATACTTCCAATTTAGCTAAGCACCTGAAATGAATCCGTTATCCAGATTTGTTTAAAGAATTCGAGGTGAGTTCTGATACAGTTCCAGAAGAGGCGCAGCATCGATGCTAACATCTGGCATACTAAATCAATGTTCGTTGTGGTCGAACAACGAACGCCGAAATTCGGCAAAATTCAGAATACATCCAAAGAATGCATATTTTCAGTTTTTTTAATCTGTCATACTGAAATACACGTTACATGATGTTTGAGATGGTGGGCACGTGTGTTACAATGGCTTATCTTATGTACATCGTTTAGGTTAGCTATGCTGTAGTTTTAGAGTTAGCCTATAGCCTACCTTGGTTAGAAGGTAAACTCATGTTCATCTTGTTAGCTGGATGGCTTAATTGCACTTTATTATGATGTGCAATGCTCTATTGCACATGTTTTGTATGTCTTAAGACATTTAGCTATTTTTCTAATATTTTAATAAATACGTTTTAAGTACAGTACATGGAATCTTAGAAAATCCTTCATTTTTTTTACCGTGGTATCGAAATTGGCATTGAGAATTGTGTTATTTTACTGGTATTGGCACCGACTGCTGAATTTTTGGTATCGTGACACCCCTACACTGCACTTCAGTGGATCTTATCCTACCAGGTCTCCTGGGGAGGCAAAGTGTCTGGCCCCTGCCAGCTCTCCACTGGTGTCCCACAGGGTTCCGTCCTTGGCCCCCTCCTCTTCTCCCTGTACAAAACCTCACTTGGACCAATCATCACCTCCCATGGCTTCTCCTACCACTGCTACGCTGATGACACGCAGCTGTACCTGTCGTTCCCCCCGACTGATCCGGGGATCTCAGCTAGGATTGAGGCCTGCCTCACAGACATCTCCGCCTGGATGACCAAGCACCACCTCCAGCTGAACCTCGCCAAAACCGAACTTCTCATCATCCCGGCCAAACCGTCCATCTCCCACGATCTCTCAATCACCCTGGGATCTGCAGCGGTGACCCCTTCATCCTCTGCCAGGAACCTCGGGGTTACCATAGATGACAAGCTCTCCCTCACAGCCCACATTGCTGCTGTCTCCCGGTCATGTAGGTTCACCCTCTACAACATCCGGAAGATCAGGAGATACCTGTCTGAGCATTCCACCCAGCTGCTGGTCCAAGCACTTGTCCTCTCCAAGTTGGACTACTGCAACTCGCTGCTCGCCGGGCTCCCAGCATGCGCAACCCGCCCTCTCCAGAGGATTCAGAACGCTGCGGCCCGCCTGGTCTTCAACTTAACCAGACGCTACCATGTTACCCCGCTCCTCATCTCCCTTCATTGGCTACCCGCCACGGCCCGTATCAGATTCAAGACCCTGGTCAGGGTGTCTACAGGTATAAATAAGTTAAATTTAAGACTTTTTAAGACCTTTTAATACCACTAAATGAAATTTAAGACCAACCTTTCAGGCTGCTGGCATGCCTTTACGTAGTCTGTGTTATTTTGCTCTGCACGTGCGATTCCATCGCTGTGATCCCCAAGTTTGAAATTCTTCGCTAGCATTTCTAGGCACCAACTTCAACCATGAATACTCGTTCTTTTCAAGCCATTTGTAATTGAACTTTCATTTCCCCATGTTTTCTAAGTTGAGTGGCTATCAATTGCTGTATTGCCGATGCATTACGTCATCAAAATCTGTGCAGTAGGCTACGCTCTGACCTAACCATAGACAAAGCAGCGCATAGCCTACAAAAAAAATCTTAGATCTGGCAGAACAGATTGCCGCAGTTTTCGCAGTGACATGACACAAACTAATTTAAGACCCATCCAATCTGAATTTAAGACAATTTAACACTTTTTACGGCCTTATTTTTAGGAAATGTGATTTAAGACTTTTTAAGACTTAAATCACAGTCAGTACCCCGCGGCCACCCTGCTGGTACTGACCTTCCGAGCGGTGAACGGGACTGCACCCGACTACATCAAGTCTCTCCCCAGCCTTACACCCCCACCCGCCCGAACGTGTCAATCAAGGGCAATAACAAATTGCACTGTAGTAATTGGTTTCGGTTGATTTGGGTAGAGCGGAAGTTACGCCCTGGTCAACTGGCACTGTACATGTATGTTGTTTTTTGTCTCTTGGCATGCGACCGCTCACGAGAGAAGCTGGACGGTTAGCTCTCGTGGTGCGTCAACCTGCCTAGGGTATAAGCTATCTAAATCTAGCTTGTATGTTTGTGTACGGCTAGCCTCTATTGGAAGCGGTTAGCGGACTGTTACAACCCTCGGGGTGGGTGAGTACACGCTCTTGGGGCGTGTAACAGTAGCTAGCGCTGCATCGACTATTAGCACTCGGTACCGAGTAGGGACATTTATAATTAATAACATTGCCGGCTTTAGTCATGTGTATTTGATGTGTTGTTTATTGGGGCCCCTAACTGTGTTTATTACTGTGTAAATTAGGTTCATGTGATAACCTACTGTTTGTATTAATAGCACTTATGGATGGTTATTGTTCTGTTTGTATTGTTTGTAATAGATGTTCGGGGTCAGGAGAAAGTATCGGCTAAAGGTTCCTTGTCATGGTTACAAGGAGAGCTCCACCAATGAACTCTCTGGTCTGAGAGTTGTCATGTGTTGGGAGCAGTGAATCTCTTTCTCTGAGACTGTTGTAACGTCATTACTGCCTGACTGTCACTATCTATGTTTACATTCATATATCTCGGACCTTGTAAAATTGCACGCACCCATTAGGTCACTGAGGTCTGCGGACAAGCTTCTTTTATACACTCCCCGATCATGCTGTACGCACAGGTGATAGGGCCTTTGCAGTTGCTGGGCCTAAGCTGTGGAATCAGCTTCCCTTATCTATTAGGCAGGCTCCCTCATTGTCTGTTTTTAAATCCAGGCTTAAGACCCACCTTTATGTTCTGGCGTTTCCCACCACTTGACTTGTGCTGTTACTTGTTTTTCTGTTGTTGACTGTTTTGTATTTTGTTTTACTGTGTTTTCTATAGTATTTAAAAAATGTATTTGGATTCTGTTTGTGCTTTTGTTCGGCACCTCGGTCAGCCTTGCTGTGTTTTGAGTGTGCTTTATAAATAAAATGTACTTACTTACATTTTTAAATACAATTTAAAATTATTGTACTCGCTGTGAAATATTTTACTGTTGCTTGCTTTTTTACAGGTACACTCTTGCACTTGTTGTTTAATTGTAACTTGTTTAACTACATGCTCTTATATTCTTCCCTTTGACACTTATTTTTGGTTTTTCACAATGTATGCTTCATGTTTGACTACCTGCAATGTATGGGGATATCTCGTTGTTATGATCAGTGACCTATGCACTTTTGTAAAGCTCTCTCTTGCAAGTCGCTTTGGATAAAAGCGTCTGCTAAATTTAAATGTAACTGTTAGCGACAAAATCATACTTACAGCTTGCATTTGTGATGAGCATACGGTTGAAACAGCACCTCTTTTCAGCAACAGCGGCTTAGCAAATCCTTCTTTAAATTGTCCAAGGTTTTCATTCACACTGTCTTTGGTGAAATGGTTTGAGCAAATTAATAAATGAGTTTCATTAATAAATGAACTTCACAGGGATCTTCTCATTGAAAAACATCAGCCATACCCGTAGAGTGTCTAGTTCCTTGGGAAGATTATGAAAAGTGTCAGCATTCCCTGTACAAACTGGAACACTGCATTTACCACCGTAGTCCATTTTTAATATGTTAGAAAAACGTTCTTCTTTGTAATTCTGTGGAAGTAGGCACAAAGCCGCACGCAGCAAATTTTGGGGTGTGACCAAGGTATAGACCAGAACCAAAAAAGGTGGAGCTTCGGTGGCTTTTTCAAAACCTACCGTTTTACAGTTACAATTTTTTATTGTGAGATTTGCATATGTGACGCCCACCTGTGCCCCTTCAGGCTTCGCCCTGCCAGTGCACGGGCAGGGGCAGAACCTGAGCCTAAGTGCTTTATTGTCTGCACCTGTATTTAGGGTGGGGCTATAAAAGGGTTTCCCTCTCTCATTAGACACTTATTTTGATATTCTCTCACACGGGCTATTTGACTTCTTTCTAAATCTTCTTTCTATTTCTTTAGCTTTCACTTTCTCATTCATTTTCCTAACAAATTGATGCATTCATTCACCCATGCATGCACGACATTGAACATTACCTTTTTCATACCCCTATTTTGTTGATTGTTGATATTGGTATGTATAAATACATTCTTATTATTGAATTTAAACTATCTTGTGTCTTGTCCCTCATTATGTGATAGTGACCTTTAACGAGTCTGCCGTTACACATAGGAAAGAGGTGTCAATGGACTTTGAGGTTCACTGTATGTCCATTTTACCCACTGAACTGTCGTTATTCAACTGTGACAAGGCAAATTCGGTTCTGCAATCAATGACCCTTTTAATGAACATTCTTTTGTGTTGCACTAGGGGCCCACTGCTAGCTAAATACGTTTCAAATATCACATTGACGAAGATGAAGGCTAGCCC
>CAEFZP010001903.1:0-15198 GCA_903064625.1 Mallotus villosus | reverse complement strand
TAGATAAGGCACGTAACAGGAAGCAAATCGTGACCAAAATTCAAATGCAATTGCCCAAATGCTTTTTCATTTTAAGAATGTGGCTGCATTATTTGACTCATAAATTAAATTAGTAATCAATCATCCTATTTGCATTTTCTTCTTCAACACTGCACATTTTATGCCATAATCAAAATCTGTGCACACCGTCCCACACTAACCCTAACAATCAGAGGCTTTAACCCGCCCCCTGACTTGGTGACGGGGGACGACAGATTTATTTTGCAGCAAGCAAGTTACACCGTGGATAAATGTAAGTATAAATAAGTAAATGTAAGTGTAAATAACTAAATGTAAGTATAAATAACCCAATGTAAGTATAAATAAATAAATGTGATGCATATATACACACGAGTACATGTAACATTTATATATTTAGTGTCTCATTTTATTCATTTGTTATTTAATTATGTAATTATCCAAGTATTTAACCATTCATTTATTTAATTATTCATATATTTATTTATATCGTTTTGGCCCCTATAATCCTCCATAGTAAACTAGTTTAGCTTGCTTACGCAAGTGCATAGCCTATGCCATAGGTTCAATGTGTGATGATTTAGCCTAGTTTATTGGCAACGTTATTTCATGTTCCTGACTATGTTTCATTCAAATAAATAACCTGTGTTGTCATGTAAATCTACAATTCAGATGCATGTTTGTCCAGATCTATTTTTCAGCAAGATAGATGGAGTTAACTGAAGCTGAGTTGAATCACGATAGTTTGTTTGCTAAGCTGTAGTGCTAACGTTACCCACCTAAGGCGATCCTGTTTGCTACGACAACAGAAGTGGAAACTAACGTAATCATTTAAAATGATATCTAGTCAATCTGTTGAAAACAGTGTTGTGTAGACACAGTAGATTTATTTGTAAGTTTTTATTTCAAGTCTCCACCTTGTTTCAGTGAGTGCTGTTGTAAACCAACCAATCAGCCCGCAGCTCATCTATATATTCATGAGCATACCATAAAAGTTTTTTTCCTGGGAAAAAACGCTGGGAAAAAAAGGGGGCATAGAACATTACCCGGGCCATTTTCAGCCCAACCAATGTATCCTATTAGGAGACCTTAAGGAACAGTGTAAAACACTCAAATAACCTAATCAATCGCCCCTTGAAACAGAACTCTTAGAAGGCTATTACCATTTAAAATCCAAGATTTGTCTTTATCCCAGTTCAGCCCTTTAGATCAAATTATACCAGTAACTCATGGGGAAAAGAAATGCACCAACTGCCCAGTCTTACACAAATACAAAACTATACAGTAGCTTGGCTTTGAACACTGAAAGCCATGACAAATAATATAATACAAAAATGGTTATAGAAATAAAGAATGATTTGAGCCAGGAATTGACCCGGCAACCTTCTGATTGACAGCTAAATTCCCTAACCGCTCAGCAATCTGACTTCCTTAAGTACCACAGTTTTTAGATTATCAGTCAAGAAACATTCTTAATACATATGCATGCAATACAAACAGTGACATTTAAACATTCTGAAGAGAAAAATATATAAAATAAGATACAAAGTTTGAAGCAAAAATAATAATATATATATATATAAAATACAACACTTAAAACTTGAGGTAATATAGATATTTAGACCGGTGATGACTAGTGTTGTTAAATGACCCCTTTCTGAATCTATACCTTAGACGAGTTAGCCTAAATCCACCCCCCAAAAAACTGCAACACAAAGCCACCTTCCCTATGTTACAATTCACACCCTGTGTCTGTCTTTTGCTTTCTAATACTGTTCATTTCAAAATAAGGGTCCTCAATCTTACTGATGAGATGGATGATCTTTTTTGGAAGCAGAGGGGTCTTCTTTGGAAGCTGGGCATTCTTGTGTGAGTAAAGGACTTTGACCGTCTGACTGGCTTTTGTTGCTTTTGCAATTGTTGCTTTTGCAGTTGCTACTTGCTTAATCTTCACCCTTCCAAGATTTAGGGTGTAAGTATTATCAATTTGTCTCTGCCCAGCCCTTTGTGTGATTGCTGCCCTTGGTGTTGCTCTCTGATTGGCCGTTTTGGGAGGACAGGAGGTGCCACTTATCCCTCTGGGAGCTCGCCTAGGGCTGCCTCCACTTTGCAACGTCACCACTGCTTTCGGAACAACCCTGACTGGAGCCTGCCCCTTTCTTTTGACTGTGGTTTCTTTGCACTTTAGGAGTGAGGGATGGGAAGAGGTGGACTTGTTGACTGTGGAGTTTGTTTTGGCATTGGGGGCCAGAGTCCTGGCAGCTGATGCCAGTCTGGGTATTGGGGTTGATGCTGGTGCCAACTGGGCCAGACATGGTTGCCTACCCATCTCTAAATGAAAACCTGAGGTTGTGGTGCCAGGTCGTCTCTGAGCCAAGCAAGAGCGTTGCAAGGCATCAGATGGGGTACAGGCATTTTTCGGGGCAAGGGCCAGTAGTGGAGCAGTTAAGAGGTGAGGCACGGAGGTGGTGGTTGTGGTGGACGGTTTGAGACATTTACGAGATGGCTCAGGACACACAGGGCTTCTGGGTTGAGAGAGGGTGTGGTGTGGCAAAGACCAAAGCTTTATTTTAATGGCTGGCTTGGTTGATGAAGTTGTGGGGGTAGTACCAGGGGAGGAGAATGAGAGCGTAGCTTTGTGATCGCTTTGATCGTGTGAAGAGTTGGAGACTGACTTTACTGATCCATCTGGATACAGATTAGCCGATGTTTTAAGGATATGAAAGGGTTGATCGTTGTATTTCTTGGTGAAAGGAGCAAGAATCCTGAGTTTTTTTTTGTCTGTCTTCCTGGGCATAGTAGGGGTAGAAACAGGAGAAGTGATGTGGGATCTACAAGAAGCCAGAGCAGAGGATGAGGAGGATGACGAAGAAGAAGGGACGAGGTCGACAGCTGTTAATGGATCCATCTCAGGCGGAAGGATTGGGGATTGACCATGGCCAGGCGGACCCTTCTGGTAGGCCAGGATCTTCTGTTCCAGAGTGGTAAACTGGAGAACACGGCAGGGGTCATACTTGAGCAGGAAACTCCCCAGGGTATCCCAGCCTCCTCCTACACGCACCATCACATGCTTTCCATGCAGCATCTATTAATGAGAGAAAGGGTGGGGGAATGAAGGACATGCGTTAGACCAGGGGTTTTCAAAGTGTAAGACAGTGAGCCTCCCTTGAGAGAACATCAAGTCACCGGGGCCTCCCCCATTTTAACGGGGTCATAGAATGATTTTTTGGGCATATTTCACACTGTTCCTTAAGGTCTCCCAATAGGGTATCTAACATTGGTTGGGCTGAAAATGTTCCGGGTGCTGTTCTATGCGCCCTAATGCACCCTGTGAAATAGCCCTGGAATAAAACAAGAGGGTTTCTTCTTTCTATGGTATGTTCATGAATATATAGATAAGCTGCGCGCTGATTGGTTGGTTTACAACGAGTGAAGCTGCGGAGCGAAGCGCAACATGGCCAACAGTAAGCCTACTTACCAGGGGTGAAAGTAGTTTTGTTTTCTTGGTGGTACTATGATGCAGGTTTAATGCGCGCGCGAAAATTTCACTTAGCCTAATTATTTATTATTTATTTATTTGTATATTTACTGTATTATAGTCTACTTATCAAGCATTCACTAGGACTTCTTATCACTCTAGTATCACTCTTTAACCCACCTGTATCTGTTTTTGCCTGTCTAAATGTCACACGTGATATTTAACCTCTTCTGGGTCCAAGCGCTCCGCTCGTCCAGATCTAATAACAATGGCGGAACCTGTTAATTTATTTACGATCACGTCCTACTTTAGTGATGCACCCTTGCTCACACAGTTTGTCATTGCATTTTATTTTTAACCAGTCGTTGTCTTGGGGCCCCAATCCAGCTCGGCGCCCCAAGCAATTGCTTGTTTTGCTTGCCTTGTCGCGACGGGCCTGTGCGTGTGTCGGAATTTCTTACCGGTACGGCGTACCGGCCAGTACCGGCTTACTTTCACCACTGCTACTTACTGAAACATCGAAGGTGGAGACTTGAAATAAAAACGTACAAATAAACCTATTGTGTCTGCACAACACTGTTTTCAACAGATTGACAAGACATCATTTGAAATGATAACGTTAGCGTAAGGGGTCCCATTATCGTCCACCGAAAATAGTTATGCCAACTTCTCCTTTTTTCGGTAAAATGTTAGCTCCATTTCCTGTTTCCTGAGAGATTAAATGACATTAAAATATGTATATATTTTTGTGTATTCTATTCCATACATCTACGTAATGATTATTTTCCAGTAAGCATATATTTTTATTTTTTTGAATAATAAAAATATATATTTGCCGCCACCCCTGAAACGCTTTGCCGCGCCTCCCCTGAAACTCTCTGGCGCCCCCCAGGGGAGGCGCGCCTCACACTTTGAAAACCTCTGCGTTAGACCATTAGACAATATGCCTTACGCCTAAGTCACGAAATAATAAGTAATAAACTGTTACGTCCCCAGTGCTCCAATATGGTTCTGTGTCCGTATGTCTGTTTGTGGTTTGTGTGTGGGAGGCCCTGGGGCTTACACTTCCTGCAGGAACACCTATTGTCTATATACACTAGGTAAGACCTGGGCCGACCAACCCCTGTATTTTTGGGCAGAGTGCCAGACCTACGGTGCTAGTTAGGGAAGCAACCGTGAGGAGGTAGGGATAGGAATTATTATTTAGCTTTCTTTGTTTTGGTCGTGCCCAGCCCCCTTTTCCCTGAACGTTTGGTTAACAGGTAATAAATACTGTTATCTGTTATAGTTGGCCTTGCTTCTCTTGTGTTGTACACCACGACTCCATACTCCATCCACCTAGCCCTGGGGTTCTTGTGTGCAGTAGGGTGTTGCGTTCCCTCTTTCGGGAGGCGTGCGTAACATCTATAAACACTAGGTAAGACCTGGGGCCCATTCTCCGTACGTCGCTTATGACACATCCAAGACGACATAATTTTGCTAATCATGATCTGGCTAATTCGGTTCTTCGAACACCCATGTTGTTTATAATTAGTATAGCTGGATACAGTTATGCGTTGGTTTTAAAGTGGGTATGTATTGATAGTAGAAACCAGGGGCAAATCTAGGTTCCCACTTTTGGGGAGGCTAAGCCCCTAGATAAAACCTATAATTCTTCCTGTGACCCAGAAAAATTTGTGGGGTCTGGGGGCAAGTTCCCCCAGAAGACATTTTTGAAAATATCCTTTAAAATAGTGTCCTCTAGTGGGTTTTAGGAAGATCAATTCACACATTTAGATTTAAAATATGAAAAAAATGGGGGGGGGGATAATGAAACTTTTGGGGGGGCTCCAGCCCCCCTAAAATAGGGCTAGATACGCCCCTGGTAGAAACCTTGATCAGCAACGCTGCTATTAGCTATGCTAAGTCTATGGATGTTCACCATGGCCAAAAAGAGCGCCCCTTTTTCCGCAACAGAGCTAACAGAGCAACAGCTTGCTCAAAGGTAGCTCAGAATTTGAAGATTTAATCTGAATGTCAGGGAACACGTCAAAGTCTGCAAAATCAAAGAAAGAGGGCTGGCCAAATTAAATGTATAGTAGTGACCATGTTAGATGTTTTATCGCTTATTACAGTAAGCTAGGCCTATGTTTTTTTAATGTTCAAACTTTGTTTATCATCTTTAATGTCATATAATGTTTCAACAAATGTATGATGTAAATGACACCCTCACAAAAAAACGATAGGCTATCTCTCAAAATAGTATAGGCTAGTAGCATATCGCGCTGTGCTTAAGGATCTGGCCTATCTATCACGCAATGAGCAATTAATTTGGTTTCATGTTAAATTCTGCTTATTATTCTTGCACCTTCCGCAACAGGTTCCTGTAGTAAAAACGGGCAAGACATGGCTGTGACAGACTTCCTGTATCACCTCTGCTTGTAAAGCCTCAATCTAATCGTGTTTACATAAAATAAACCTGCTCCCGAGCAGGTTTAAGCTTACGGCCCTGTTGACAGCAAGTCCAGGATGAGCTTCGAAGACACCACGACTCCATATCTCACTCATCCGGTCCTAAGGTTCTTGTGCGCAGTGGGGCATCGCATTCTCTCTTTCGGAAGGCGTATGTAACAAACTCATCACTGAAACCGATCTTGTTTCAATACTTTATTGACTGTACTCTCACTACCCGCCAAACTAATCAATTATGGATCTATTTGAAAAACTTTAAAGGGGTCATTGACTCCAAACCCGAGTTTACCTTGTCATAGTTGAATAACGGCAGTTCGGTGGGCAAAATGGACATACAGTGAACCTCAAGTCCCATTGACGCCTCTTTCCTATAAACATCTCACAATTAAAGAATGTACCTGTAAAACGGTCGGTTTCTAAAAAGCCCAAAAATGTGACCTTTTATCCTGTATAAGAATAAAAGATTGTTCAGCATTCTTTGTGTGCAGAGGCCTACCGCCAAATCTGAACTCTGAGTAACACTAGGTTTACGTAAACAAGGGGACCTGGGCTGACCACTATCTTACTGGAGAGGCCATAAAAGAGTTAATCATATGGTCAATCTTAGAGGGGTCAGAGAGCACACACACTAAAACACGCACGCAGACACGTGTGGGACTAAGGTCTATGCAAGGGAGCCAATGAAAGGAGAGCCATGTGACATGGGATTTCTGACTGGCTCCACCTTTTTTGGCTCTGGTCTACAGCTGAGCTACAGCTCTACCTTTGTCACGCCCCAATCTCAGGGTTCACGTAGATCTCAGAAACTAGTTTAGCTGCGCGCTGCTCTGTGTACTTCAATGGGCAGGGGCGGTTTTTCCTACAGGCGGTATAGGCGGTCGCCTAGGGCGCCACTCAGAGGGGGGCGCAAAAAAATGTCGCAGTTTTTTTGTTGCGCCCCCTTCTATATCTCCAACCAATATTTTGACATTAAAACAAATTATCTAACATTAGGGTAAAATGAGCCCAAAATCGAAAACGGAAGGAGTACGTATCTCCTTGGGTTATCAGAACATGCTAGCACAGTGAGGCGTTTGGTTAGAGTGTGTGTCTGTTCAAGAACTTTGAAGAACAAAATAATGAAGAGGCAGAAGCCATCTGGGGGCAGAATTTAAGAAGAAAAGAAAGGAAGAAGAAGAGAAACATGCAAAGGCGAAAGGTAAATCCTTGAATTCTGTTCTTAGCCTAGAATGAATTCCAGATAAGAAAACATTAATGAATGCGTGAATTGCCCCGGGCACTTTAGTGGAGTTGAGAATAGATGTACCTTATTGTCCTACTCTGTCGCATAGTTCTTTAAAGATTTTACAGAGGCGGGTATATCAAAAATGATATGTCTATTTATTCTACATTATAAAAAAATACATGATTAAAAGAGGGGCGCACATATAAAGCCAATAGCCAGTGCAACAACACTATAAATATCGTACTCGTTGCATAGCACACCCATAAGGAAGACAAACACAGCAATTTGTCAACAAGTGAGGAATACCGTTGTTTTGGCCATTTGTCTTCAAATAAAACAATAACTTGAAAATAAAGAAATCAAACAAAACAATGTAATAAAAATGGCCACTGAGGCACTGGGGGGACGAATCTTACGCAGGGTAGGGAAAAAGAGTCCACTGTCCAGTCTGGAATTTGCGTTTTGAAGGTTTATTTTCTGGCTTTTACAAGCAAACAAAACACATTTGTCTCTCTCCTGTATCTGGTAAAAAACCATGACCCTACCCAGTGCCTGTCTTACCGGTGCCCGCCCACCCCTATATATAGGCACCTGGTGCGCCACAGCTGGCCACTAATTGCAAACAAAAACAAAAATAAACTCAAATTAACTTTAACTAATAATGCAAACAAGAAAATAAACATTTAAACTAATCAAATTATCTTACATCAAACCACCAAACTAAACAAATGTTTTATAATTAAATCGTACAACTGAATAGCTCCAACATTCTGGCCCCTAATTGGGGAAAGTGTAAACACACAATTACTTAAACCCATAAGGGGAGCTATTCTCTCTATCTGCCCCTAAGTCTTAGACTATATTCTATTGTCTTCTTCCCTGAGCTGAAGGGGTAGTGCTGAAAGAAAACAATAAAGATGGAAGACAGGACAGATGGAGAAAAAGAAAGAATATTATCCATTGTCTTATGCCGTAGCCTCCAGGAGCAGGCATATCTTGGTCACAGGTCTTTCTAACACGCTGGTCTTGGTTTGGATGCAGACGGAGCGGACCAATCCTTTAGAGTCCGCCTTCGTACTAAGACCTCTGCCAATCAACCAGGATCCTCTTGGGGCTGTAGCGTCAGCAATGATGACAATATCTCCTTGAGAGAAGTTTCTTCTTGGATGGGCCCATTTTTGTCTTTCTTGCATAGCAAGTAAATATTCGGAAGTCCACCTTTTCCAGAACAGCTCTGCCATATACTGTACTTGCTTCCATCTTCTTCTGATGTAGAGGTCACTCTGCTCAAAGAGTCCTGGTGGAAAGATGGGTTTGCCTCACAAAACAGCGTCTGCAGACCTTCATCGTTCAATACTTGCTGTCCAAGAACTGAAATGAGTATGCTTCGTACTGAGCGAATCAGCCGTTCCCAAACACCACCTTGATGTGAAGCAGCTGGTGTGTTAAAGCTCCACTTAATTCCATCTTGAATCAAGGCACCTTGGATTTTCACATTGTTTAGCTCTACAAGGCTTCGTTTTAATTCTTTGTTCGCCCCCACAAAATTTGTGCCATTGTCAGATCTCAAACTCGACACAGGGCCTCTTCTGCAAATGAATCTCCGTATAGCATTAATTCAAGAGTCTGTGTCAAGGGAGTCTGCCACTTCAAGGTGCACCGCCCGACTGGTCAAGCAGGTAAAGAGCACTCCATACCTTTTTAACAGGCTTCTTCCTCTTTTGACTGCGATTGGGCCAAAATAATCAACTCCCACATTTGTGAAAGCGGCCTTGTCTGGCATAACTCTCTCTTCAGGTAAGTCTGCCATCTTTTGCTCTCCAAGCTTTCCTCTGTGGCGTCTACACACAGTGCATTCTGTTATTGTCCTTCTTGCTGCAGAATTGGCACTAATGATCCAGTAGTTCTGTCGCAGTCTGTAGAGCATGTGGTTTCTACCAGCATGTCCAAGTTGTTGATGAATTTGGCGTATTATAAGCTGGGAAACATGCAGGTCCTTTGAAAGGATGACAGGATGCTTGGTCTCCGATGGTAATGCAGACTTATGCAAGCGACCACCAACTCTGATAACTCCATCCTCCAGTATAGGATCTAGCTTGTACAGAGGACTGTCCTTGGATACGTTTAAGTTGCCTTTCAATGAGGCGATTTCACTCGCAAACTTTTGTTTCTGGACAAAACAAATGATTGCCTTTTCTGCTTCATCATAATCTTGGGGAGTCAAGTTCTTTCTTACAAGAGTGGCTTTAAAACTCTGAAGTTTCTGTTCCACAGAACGTTTAGCTCTAGCATCCTCATCGTTCTCAGCTGCTTTGAGCTCCTTCCTCTTTTGGCTCAGAAGCGAAAGAACTCTTTTAAGATGAAGGAACCAGGCAACAGACGCTTT
Source organism: Mallotus villosus (assembly GCA_903064625.1). Lineage (NCBI taxonomy): Eukaryota > Metazoa > Chordata > Actinopteri > Osmeriformes > Salangidae > Mallotus > Mallotus villosus. The sequence goes on along the minus strand of CAEFZP010001903.1, from coordinate 5,640 downwards.
AAGTTTCTTCCATGAGGAGAAGTAGTTGATGAAATGGTGTGTGGCATTATCTGCTGATTTGACAATGGTATTCACTCTAGCTTCTCTTTTGACCTCGGGGTCATCCGCAGGAATCATGGCTGGATGCATGTCAACTACAGGCCACTCCTTTTCTGGCAAGTAGAGGAACTCTGGGCCTTTAATCCATTGTGATCGTGTCAGAAATTCCTCAGCCCTCATTCCACGAGATGCTTCATCTGCAGGGTTGACCTTGGTGTTTACATACTTCCACTGGTCCCCGTTGGTGGCTTCTCTGATAACAGAAACTCTGTTAGCCACAAAGTTATGAAATCGCCTAGTTTCATTACAGATGTACTTCAGAACAGTTGTGCTGTCTGTCCAAAACACTGACTTTTTTAATCTAATCTGTAGCTCCTTTTGAAGCATCAAATCCATCCGGACTGCAAGGACGGCTGCTGTGAGCTCCAGGCGAGGTATGGTGACCTGCTTTAGGGGTGTTACTCTGGCCTTTCCCATAATAAATGACAGATGCACATCTTTTCCATCTTCCAGTCTCAGATAGGACGCTGTGCCATACCCAGCTTCACTGGCATCAGAAAAATTGTGAATTTGTGCTGTCACAGATGTTCCAAAGTTTTTGGGTTTAATGCATCGCTCCACTCGGAATCCACTAATCTTTTGGAGATCATTGAGCCAATCAGACCATTGTTTACAGAATAGAGGGGGGATTGGTTCATCCCACTTCAAGTTTGTTCTGCACAACTCCTGCAACATCAATTTGGCTGGCATGATAAAGGGGGCCAAGAATCCCAATGGGTCATATAGGGAGCTGACCACAGACAAGATGCCTCTCCTGGTCTGTGGACGTTCCCGTAATGCAGTCCTGAAGCTGAACTGGTCAGATTCAACACACCATTGCAATCCGAGTGCTCTTTCCATTGGAAGCTGGTCTGTGTCCAACTCCAGTTCTCTTACATCTGTTGATCTGACGTCACCTGGGATTGACATCAACACCGAACGGTTATTTGTCACCCATTTTTGGAGGCTGAATCCACCTTTGTTACAGAGTGTCATCAAGTCCTTCACAATTTGTATTGCATCTTTCTCCGAGGCTGTGGACTTCAGGCAGTCATCTACATAAAAGCTGTAGTTGACTGTGCTTATCACTTCAGGAGGAAAATCAGATGCATTGTCTTCAGCAGCTCTCCTCAAGGCATAGTTGGCACAACTTGGGGATGATACAGCTCCAAACAGGTGTACTCTCATCCGATATTCCATTGGCTCTAGATCAGTGTTGCCATTAGGCCACCAAAGGAATCGGAGGAAGTTCACATGTTTATCAGGCACCTGTACCTGATAAAACATAGCACGGATATCCACCCTGACTGCCACACGTTCTTTCCTGAATCGAATGAGGACCCCTACAAGAGAGCTGGTGAGATCAGGGCCCTGCAGAAGCTGGCAATTCAGGGATGTTCCTTTATATGTGGCTCCACAGTCAAACACGACCCTTAGCTTTCCTTTGGTGGGGTGATATACTCCGTGATGAGGGATGAACCACACTTTTCCATCATCCTTTTCCAGCTGATCCGTGGGTACTACTTCTGCATAGCCTTGGTCCAACATATCATTCAGAAATGTGGTGTACTCCTGCTTAAACTGTAGATTTTTTCCAAATTTCCTCTTCAAACCCTGGAGCCGCTGTTCTGCTACACAGCGATTATTTGGTAGCACAGGGTCTTCTTCTCTGAAGGGTAAGTCTATGCAGTAATGACCATTTTTCATTTCGGTTGTACTTTTCATAATCTCCATAAATGTAATGTCCTCTCTAGACAACTCCAGCTGCTCCTCTGATGCGTTCTCGTTAAAGTCTTGATTATATTGTTTAATGAGCATTTCTTCGAGGTGTGCCACAGAGATACGGTTTGTTGTAACCACAGAGCAGCCAGTCTTCACTTGGTTGTTATCTCCACCACGAAGTGGTCCATTAATAACCCAGCCGACTCTTGTTCGGACTGCGTATGGTCCTTCACCTTGGCTGTTGATCAGCTCCCAGGGTTCCATCACTTTAGCTGCATCAGTGCCAATGAGCAAATCCACCTCTGCATTAATATCATGAAGCTTTACATTCCTCAGATAAGACCACTTTTCAACATCTTCTTGACGTGGAATGTTCAGCCTTGACACCGGCATGGTATTTTGAGTTAACCCTTGTGCTGCCTTCGGTCACAATGACCCGAAGGTTCACAACGACCCATCATTCTGCTGCGACAATTTTACCCAATACAAAAACAAATAAAAAGCATTTTCTTTTAACATTTGCGCTGAGGGGGGTGTGAGACAGCCCGACAGTTAAAAGAAAATGCTTCACTTTATTTTTGAATGAGGTAAAGTTGTCACAACACGTGGGGGGACACAATGACGGATGGGTCACAATGACCCGAAGAGAACACAAGGGTTAAGGTATTAGGCAGCTCAATAAAATCATTGGAATCCATACCAGACATTTCCAAACCAATCAATATGGTGGTGCTCACAATCCTTTGTTGACCCATTGTCCTTAGTAGGATGTTGGCTGGCTTGCCTTCCAAGCCCAATTTCTCTGCCAAACTGACTGTACAGAATGTACCGGAACTCCCCGGGTCCAGAAATGCATACGTCTGCACAATTGTGTTACTCATGTGGGCTTTAACTTTGACCGCAACAATAGAAAAGACAGCATTGTCCTCATCACCGGCCCCTATATGCCCACATGTCTGAGGCTGCCCAGGTGAAATGCTTAGTGGAGAACTCACAGATGCTTGTATTTCTTTAAAGGATGTACTTCTATCCTTTATCTCAATGTGAAGTACTGAGGGATGCTTCTTCTGACACACATCGCAATCCAAACGACTCTTGCAGTCTTTACTTATGTGGCCAGGCTTTAGGCAACCAAAACAAATTCCTTTTTCCTTTATGAAACATATCTTGTCCTGATGCATCTTCATCTTAAATAGTGAGCATTTCTCCATCGAGTGACTTGTTTTTTGGCAGAATAAACAGCATTTGATGTCACTTTGAATAGAAGAAGATTTGATCTCATTGTCATCATAGCTTTTATCTCCTTCATTCACTGTAGTGATGCTAGTGGCAAATGTGCTTCTTTCTTTCCTTTGATTTGCATAATCTGTGTTGGGAGCTTTATTGTGGCTGGCAGGTTGTGAATCTTGAATGTTACCAAAAAGGGGGTGAGAAACAATCTTGACTTGTTTCTCCAAAAAGGTCACAAGGTCAGTGAACACAACTTGTCCTCTTTGCTCCTGGAGATCACATGCCACCGTCCTCCATCTTTGCCTTAGCTTATAGGGCAGTTTCAAGACAATGCTTCTCAGGTTGGATGGCATATCCAACTCCTTCATATACACAATTTCCTGTGTTAAATTTGCACAACCTCGAAGAAAGAGTGAAAACGATTGCAATGCTTCCACATGTTCTGTTTTAATGGGTGGCCAGTTGTGAATTTTGTCCATATATGCCGAAGCAATTTTATGTTCATTTCCAAAATGCTCGGTGAGAAGTGATTTAGCTGTTTGATAGCCCTGTGCAGGGGGGAGATGATGACAGCTCTTCACCAGGTCCCTGGGCTGACCCCTGGTGTACTGTTCCAAAAATGCAGGCGGTCACTCCAATTATTTGTTTTTCCTTCTACGCCAACTTCAAAAGCTCTGATAAAGGATTGAAACTGCAGCGGATCACCATCAAACACATGAATATCTCTTATTGGCAGAGCAGATTTGCTGAACCAACAATGTTGTGATGTCATTCTGACGCTGCATGATGTTTACAATATCATTTTGGGTGTTATGGTTGCCGCCTAGATTGAGATAGGATTCACATCCAAACTGTTGAGCATCATGAACCATTTGTGTGCCTTGTGCTTGAATAGTTGTTGCAGGTCTGAAGTCCATTTGTGTCACAGCTGTGTGTTTAGACCTGACAACCAACCCTGGAGACTGTGGTTCACCCAACATTTCACTTTTATTTGCATTTTCTGGTACAAAAAACTGTGCATGTGGATTAAGTTGGCTTGTTATTTGAGCAGCGTTCCTCTCAAAATAAGAGCTCATTCCATTGGATGCTTTTGAACCACACTTTGAGTTTACTTCCAGTACATGAAGTTTTGCATTGGCTGCTGCCAGTTCAGTTTCCAGAGCATGCCTTTCTTTTTCTTTTCTTAATTCCTCTTCCTTGGCTTCCAGATAATGTTTCCTTGTTAATGCAGTCAGTCGCTCTGTTAGTGCTGCTTTATCAGATTCAACTTGTATTCTTACAGAGGAAGTGGTTGATGATGCTTTGGATACATGAGAACTGGCTTTGTAATGAGACCCCTTAGGATATGAAATGTTTGAAACACTGTCCTCTGGATTAATCCCATCAGAAACAACACCTTGGTTGTCTAGGGGTTCATTAACCTTTTCTTTAGTTTGCACATATGGGTGACCGGCATCAGATAACCACTTCTTGGCTTCTTCTCTAAAATCACAAAACGTTTTCATTTTTGCATGGAAATAATTATCTTGTCTTTCAACTTCACTCTTTGGCAGGTTTACATTCACGAAAGATTCATGTGTTGCATTTGCTTCCTCATAGCATTGAATGAACTGACCCAGCTGATATTGCACTGCATTCACATCGTCAGTTGATTCCATCAAGACAGACATTTGTTCCATGTACTTTTCTGCTTGTTTGCATTTTAGAGACCTCTTTTTTTGGCTCATTTCGATGTGGAATGCCAAGCCTTTGGCTGTAAACTTACGTTCCGTGGTGCAGCAGACACGGGCAACATGTCACTTTTTGCTTTTAACGCAGTGTCGGACATTTCCATATCCTTTTGTCTCATTCCGAGGTGGGATTCCAAGCCTTTGTATGTAAGCTTTGCGTCTCGTGATGCAGCGGACACGGACATAGTGTCGCTTTTTGCCTTTAACACAGGGTTGGACATTTCCGTATCTATCAACTCCGCTTCCTTACACTCATTTAATTGCCACACCTTTTATTTTTCCTCTTCAGCACAGAATATTGTCACACATCATACATCTGGTTTGCATCAGCGCTTTTATGAATGAATGCTCTAATGAATGAGCGTATATGGTGATGACGTAGTGGGCGTCACCGTACGCAACCTGCTGGCTTGCAAACTTTTCGATTATTTACAAATCAACTCTCCTACAGTGTGAAACAATGCCTCGGGCACTCAAATAGTGTTACCGTGTTCCAATACGGCTACCAGAGGGAATCTTTTCACATACCAATCAGTTGGCTTTGAGCGATGTTCGCCGGCCAGCGGCTCCAGGTTGCGAGGTGTCTTTTCCGCATCAAAGGGTGAGCGATCCAAACAACTTCACTGTCCAATGCCCACTTTGAGGGGGCTTTCGTCGGGGGGAATACTTTAGGGAGGGTTTTTTACTGTTTTGGCCATTTGTCTTCAAATAAAACAATAACTTGAAAATAAAGAAATCAAACAAAACAATGTAATAAAAATGGCCACTGAGGCACTGGGGGGACGAATCTTACGCAGGGTAGGGAAAAAGAGTCCACTGTCCAGTCTGGAATTTGCGTTTTGAAGGTTTATTTTCTGGCTTTTACAAGCAAACAAAACAC
>CAEFZP010001902.1:0-27328 GCA_903064625.1 Mallotus villosus | reverse complement strand
GCGGGCCATTTCTAAGTTAGCAGACCAGAGCCTCTTTTTGAATCGCGATTCCATCAGAAATTTTCCATGATAACGTTGTTACAGTAGCTTCTTTCCAAGGGTGTTCTTAATGATGATTATGCAATAGACTATGCGTAGGCTAATGCTTGAAAATAGCAGGCACCCCTCACAATTTTTCCCCCAGAAATTGATGCTCTCTAGTTACACATTTACATTTATATATTCATTTATCAGAACGCTTTTAATCCAAAGCTACTTCCAGAGAAGCTTTACAAAAGTGGCATAGGTTCACTGATCATACCAACGAGATATCATCCAACATTGTGCAGTAGTCCAAACATGTATCGTACAGTGTGAAAAAAAAAAACCAACAATAATGCCAATGGAAGAATCATAAGAGCATTGGTTCCAAACAGTTACAATTGACAACATGAACCTTAAGATTGCACGAGTGTATACCTGTGGGAAGAGCACACAGTTTAAGCATTTTACAGCTAAAACCACAGAGCAGCAGTTCCTCTCAGTAAGTCCTTCTGCTCCTGGGAGAGACCTAACCTCATGGCCAGCATATCTTTCCTAGTGAACCCGTTGTATTCCGGACCCGTGTGTCTTGAGCCTATTCTTGAAGGTTGGGGAGACAGTCAGTGTCTCTGATGAGTGTGGGGATTTGATTCCACCACTTGGGGCCATACAGGGGGAAGGTGAAGAGCTTTTGTTTTTTTCCCGGAGGTACCGTTCTTTTCTGATTTTCCCCCCACTAGTTTTCAGAGGTGACGACGGTGGCGGGAGGGGTGTAGGGCTGGAGAGACTTGATGTAGTCGGGTGCCGTCCCATTCACCGCTCGGAAGGTCAGTACCAGGTCTGAATCTGATACGGGCCGTACGGCAGCCAGTGACGGACGAAGATCGGGTACATGGGCAGCGTCTGGGAGGTTTGAAGACCAACGGGCGCGCTTGCGTTCTGAATCCTCTGAGAGGGCGGGTGCGCATGCTGGGAGCCCGGCGAGGAATTATGTAAACCAACACCCGTTTTTTCGCGGCGGCGAAGAAAATCCAAAGAGAGAGGAAGGAAAAAAAAGAAAAAAACATAGACACCATCTATTCTCTAGCTACTCCTAACGCCTGTAAAACAGCTCTTACGTTCTTACTCTGACACCAATTCCCACCGGTTTTTTTCATCTTAAACACAACAATTAACAAGTCTAATGCTTAACACGTGAGAAGGACTTCACGATGGCCTTCACCTGTCACTTAGCAAGACAACTACTCGCTCTCTTTGACCATTCTGTGCTCAATTTAACCCATAGTCAATAACTAAATTTATTGGTATTGTAGGTTACATCATTTAGTTTTAACGTTAAATGACACTATCAAAGTTCTCCCCTCTTCCATACCATGGGGGAATAGTTTTTTTGGCATGAGAGTATAGTACTTTCTTTACCCGACTATAACCCTGCCTCACCAGAATATCCCGATATTTAGAAAAAATGGTTAAAAGTTATGGTGACAGAGAATATGTTAAAGAATTGCTGTGTGAAATCTTATTAAATCGAGGATGAGTATCTTAAATAACCATACCGATTTTTTAATATGAAAACCGTAGCTTTATCCTCAATATGGTATGATCAGCTCAGGTTGGTGATTAAAAACATTCATATAATGAAATATAAATCTGCATATGACAAAACGATTTGTGGCCGGAACGCTTCGCCTCTTCCTTTTCTGAGGAGACTGAAGACGTTTTGGCAGGGGCTCATTCCATCCGCACTAACTTTTACAAGATGCCATATAGAGAGCATACTGACTGGTATTCATCACAGTGTGGTATGGGAACTTCACAGGACGAAGCAGGGCCGCTTGGGCTCTAACGTAGTGCGGTCCGGCCTGCTGAGTTCATCATTGGCAGGATGCTCCCTGCCCTACAGGACACTACCACACAAACGATGCCTCAGAACGGGCAGGATCCTAAGAAACCAGGTGGCTTTGCGTTTTCCTTAGAAGTTCATTGCCAGTCTGACCCTGTGTTGTCTGTGTAGCAGACAATAAAAGACTGAAATGTAAATTTGTGGCACCAAATTGAATAATTTGCCTTAATAAGTAATATATAAGAATAATAATTGAGCTGGAAACAGTTTTAAGACACTTTCCTGTGTCTATGTTTTCTGTTGCAGGACGCAGGAGGTAGAGGAGCTGTAGGATTGCTGCAAGGGTCCAACCTGTGATCTGTGCCTCGGTTCTTAATAAGCTGTGCCCCTCACATTCTGGGTCTCCTCTTCCATTATTATCAGGAACATCACTGTTTGCTTTTTAGTTTTGTAATATTCCTCTAACCACTCTAAACACTTGCAGCACTGATCCCCATCCACTCCCTACATCTACTAATTTAACATGACCCTCACTCAAACTGTGTCTTTCTTTGCATTTTTATTGATAAATACAATATCACTGTACCTTATTTCTTTCTCTGGCTTTGTCCACTGCCTGAAGTGCCCTACGTTATCTCTCTATTCTTCCTATGGTTGGCTACACCCCTCACTCCGGGTTATACAGATGTGTGTTTAAATATGTAACAATCATTACATCACAATACATAACCTGTCATCACACCACTGCATCACGGGAACTGCACCTTCTTATAATTCCCAGACACGCTGTGGGTGCCACCACTTATATCAAGGGCTAGATCATTATCTATAGCTAGTTTCCCGTTATCAGTATTTGTTGGCATCTTAATCAACTGAATGCATCCCATAGGCATTTACACTGGTGGATATAGCACCAAGGAACCATTTCGTGAACTCTTAGAAAGGATCATGTCTTAAGAATAGATTATCTTATTAACATATATAGTGTGCTTATTAAAGTAATGTTTTATGAACTGGAGTGTGCTTAGAGGCTTAACAATCGTGTCTCACTCAGGCTGTGGGCACATGCTGTATTGTGTGTCTTATCTCTTTCATTCAGGAGCAACCTTGAAGCCGGGCTGAGATGTCCCCGAGGTTGGATGCGCCAGCAAGAACAACTCCCTGACGCTGCGCAACTCAACCCTCTTTTGATCATTTTGTATTTACTGCACTGTATAAATATATCTGGGCAGGACGATAGCCAGTTTGACTTTTGTGAAACCAGCCCAAACACTGTTGCGGGAGGGAAAACGAGCAACCCCAGAGCTCTTACTTTCCACTGCTGTATTAAAGCTGATATTATCGAACCTCGCGCTCCACACCACTCTTCTAGAACACAGACTAGCATTACATATGGCCTTTGGAATAGACACAAACATTAAGTCCTTCATGTATTGGGCACTTTGAAAGGTTTTAATTATTTTATATCCACATAAATCAATATATTTTAAAAAGTTTGTTAAATCCACTGCATTAAATCCACTCAACAATAGGACACAAGGCCACACGCAAAAAAATGTGAAAACCTACAAACAATTGCATACTACTGTAGTATAACTGTCCCGTCTAGAGGGCGGATTCTATTTTAAAACGGTGGGGGCAAAAACATCTCAAATTAGTTTTGGATCTTGAAATTTAATTAACATTAGAGTACAACAACATGATAGAACAACAACTCTTACATAACTTAACATGTCTAAAAACAGGTAAATCGTTTTTTTACATTCATTTGAAAAATTAATTTTGTCATCCCAACAGTAGGTTGGTGCAAAGCAACCCCTTTCACCGGCGGTAACATCCTCTATGCTAGCAGGCGGTGCACCAGTTGGCTACTATTAACCCCATAGCGCTCCATAAATACCATGTTAACATAGAAACATTAGCCTATTGCACCGCTTGATTTCACTAAATAGGTTTAAACACAAGTCAGTGCCGGCGGCGACAGTAGCTACTTAGTAGTTGTGTTGTGTTTTGCGACGACGTGTGTCTCACACGGCTTTAGTTGGCTGACGTACTTATCTCAGACGTACTAGTAGGCAATTTTTTTTTTGTGCTTGAAATTTGAACTTAGAAAAGGTGTAGAATCCATGTTTTAAAAACAACTCAGCATTTTTCCATAAGTTGGTATGCTAAATGTCTGCTTGTGTGGATCTATTTGCTGTGGAGACTGTGTGGTGGCCTTTTATAGATTTTTCTGGCAATGAATAAATTGTGTCAAATGTTAAGAGTCAAATGTTGTATTAATGTGCCGCCTCAACAAATAACATTGTGACCCAATCATATCAAGACTTACTCAATACCAAAACTGGTTATGGAGGGAATAAAACCTTGAGGTTGCAAAGCTTACATTCTTAAAGTAACGTTTAATGCGAGACTGCATTGCTTGAGCAATAAGTTGAATGGATAAAGCTTTTTGAAGACATATTTCTTGAGTATTTAGTTTATACTAAAATCAAGCATACGTTAGTTCACACTTAACGGAGACCAAATATGGCGCCAGGGAGACAGCTCTGAAGATTGCTTCAGTTTTCCATTTTCAGGTCATGGGGGTCTAATCCAAATATAAATGTCAAACTGGCATGCATCAAACAGGTTCGTAGATCGGTTCTTACCCTGATCTACTTGAGTACAAGTCCTCAGACCCAACTAAAAATCATTCAGTGAAGCTGTACAAACCTAAAACTAAAAACAAGCTTGGCATCAAATGACCATAACCCGTCTTTCATCACACGCTCTTCCACACACACCAAACCTACACAAAATACAATAAAGAGCATGTCACAGAAACCCAAGGGATTCCAGTTTAATTAGATACATTAAATATGTAAAGAAAATAATCACTGTCTGGAAAGGCTATTTGCCCCATATGCTTGTGATATGGCAACCTTCAACGTGATTCTCTATTTGTAAAATTCCCGCTTCGAATTTCCAAAAATCACAATGGCTCCACCCTTAACATCTGTAACTTTACCAGCAAGTTACAGATGTGGAAGTTTCGTATAGGTCCATCACTGTGCTTGTTGTTTACCACACTGTTTGAACCGTCACGTGTCTCTGGTGGTCCTTTTCATTCTGACCCTAGTTTGCGTGTTTAAGAGGTTTTAGTGAAATGACCCCAACAGTCGGGGGAGTATGGCCCTTTTCAAAAGAATGTAGCAACTGCCGTCCCCAAAACCCAACCCAGGTCGTGCACATGGGCATGACCAAATAACCACTGAAAACTCATTGCATAATGCTTTACATAAACGGCCTATCCATCAAATACTGGGACCAGAGAGTGACAGAATTGGAACTTATGTGAAAACTCTAGCATGTCCTTCAGATGGACAACAAGGCCACGGAAGGACTGGGTCCATAAATGATCTATTTTATTATCCTCACTAGTAATTATGAGTGCCACAGTCTTTGCTGAATTAAATGGTGAATTCATACTGTCCTTTACACAAGTTCTCTTTCATTGTGAATAATCATTTTGGCAAGATGAGAATTGCATGAACTTTTTCTGAAAAACCAATCAACGTCACACCCCATAGATTTTCCCATAGCGGCAATGAGAGTACAATATGTTATAATGTCTCTGAATTCCAGAGCCAAATTCCCAAAAGCTGATATTTTGTATATCTTAATAAAGTTACTTAGAACTTTATATTGGCTGGAACAGTTTTTCATCTTGTGGATCAAGAACATGTTACAATAATGTAGATTGCTTTCTCTGGAGCCTTCAAGGCACATAGCCATATGGAGAGAACTCACCCTAATCAAGTTCCTGATCACCTTCGCAATTCATTCAATGATCCTGGTTGTCCTATCCGGCCTGTTTTTGTAATGCCTTATGGATCTCAAACTACTTATGATTGTGGCCCTTTGACCCAAGGTTGTTGAAATGGCCATAATTTGTCTGATTTCCAAATCCAATGTCTTGATAACCCTATTCTCCACACCCCATAACTATGTCATATTAATTCCATATACCGTATTTTAATTGGAAAAATAAGCCGCACCGTGTACAAGCCCACCCCCTCAGAATGTGTAATTTGAGTTTTGTAAATAAGGAGTACAAAGCCACACTTGAATGCAGGTCGAATTTACAATCAACAACTGGTCCCGTGGAACAAGCAATGCTTCAACTAATCTGCTGTCAACCACACCAGGCTTTGGACAGCGATCTAACACGACAACATTCCATTCAGGGTACCCTCAATTATCTAAACTATAGACCATACATTACACATATCAAAACAGAACACATAATAACTCTCCAACAAGCTTATTTAACTAAGCTAAGAGCTAACTTAGCCTATCTTTTCAGCTTGCCGCGGCATTCTGGTACCAAGAGCATGCAGAGTATATGCCTATCTTACCGCATTTTGTAACTCACGTCGGTTGTGGATAGATTTCCAAAATACAGCTAATTCACCTCACATTAGTGGGCAAATCCATGTTTTGCCTACAAACATTATTTTAGATATCTTATAATTTAGATAGCTTGCATCCTGAGATAGCCTACTGTAGCTGACCTTTCTATGTGACACGGACAAGGGTGTTTGGTCCCTCGGGAGTTGCCGTAGGCTTGTTGCTAAAGCATGACCTTACGTTATGAAAAGAGACCGCGTCCGGTCTTATTGTCACACGATCATATACAATTATATCTAAAACGAACTACAAAAAGCTTGGTTAGACTACTAAAGTTGAATTAGTAATGTTGTTAGCAATGCTAGCGTTATTTTTGCTAGCTAGCTAGCCTATAAACATTTCACCCGGGCAGCTGTTATATACATATATGTGATTAACTTAAATGATTATGAAATGTTATGTTCTACTGGCCTTTTGCCTACTTTAGCGAGTCACTGTAATTTCATGCCCGATAGTGTAACCAAATAAATAATTCATCTTTCAAGTAATAAGCCCCCGTTCAAGTGTTGAGAATAAAATTAGCTGCACAGTCAGTAGAGATCTTGAGACGAAGCCACTTTTTTTGTTCTAAAACCGGACTATAAACCGCTTCGAATATAAGCTGCAGAAGCACAAGAAACTGTAAAATGGGAATACACGCCGTGGCTTATTTCCGTAAAATACGGTAATATATAAATGTTAAAACAGTGTTAAACGTTTTGCTAAATGACTAAATGTAAACGTAATATAAGTTATTCTTTTTTAAGGTTTTGCTAAGCAATGAGAAAATGTAAAAAATACAGTGTGAGATGGAGGTGTGAGATGGAGAGTGTTGGAGGGCATCTTGTTTAGTAGTCTTAGTAATACAGTCTTAAACAAGGTCCAGTCTTCTTCAGTGGAGAGAAATCATGGCAGCAGTAGCAACCTGTTGTCATTTCCAGGTAGTCAAATACCGAGGCTTTGTCACAGCCCTGGGCGTCTGATGCAGACGTGTAGCCGATGTGTATCGGTGAAACTCACTCCTCAGTATGTAATGCGTCACGGAATAGCTAGCTTTTCTTTGGCGTAGTTGGTAGTGGTGGCGCTGGGAAGCCAGAGGCGGTGGGAGCGATCTCCCCGGTGTGTGGAGTGAACAGTGCCAGATACCTCTGACAGAACTTGCAAGATCACGTTCGTTGTACATTGGTGCCGTGACCCGGATCTCACGGGTTAGCGCCTGCTAACGCCGGAGGAGTTTGAGGGGTGAATGTAGCCGATGTGTGTCGGTGAAACTTACTCCTCAGGTATGTAATGAGCCACCCGCGTCACTGAATAGCTAGCTTTTCTTTGGCGTAGTTGGTAGCGTTCGCGCTTGGGAAGTCAGAGATGGCGAGTCGACTCTCGGTGGGAGTGATCTCCCGGTGATGGGAGTGATCTCCCGGTGATGAGTGAACAGTGCCAGGTCCTCTGACGGAACTTGCAAGATCGCGTTCGTTGCATGCCTGTTTACATTAGCATTAAGATTACCTTTGGCTATCACAGCAAGGCAACTAGCTAGCTTAGGTAGCTACGAACCTTCGTCCTTCGTTTGCCTCCACATATTTGTGAGACCTCCTTCTCTGCAATGACTGTTATCAAAACAAAGCAGAGAAACAGACTGTGCCTGGAGAGAGCTTGATCACAGCAGTTGCTTCCCTGCCACAAAGACTGAAAAGATCCTCAGTGAAGCACAAGCACAAGTGTCTCACTGAAATGTAAGTTGATAATTCTTATGTGCACACAATCTCTATTTATAATTGAGATAATTATTATTTTTTGTGAAGTGTATATAATTAAGTTCAGTTCGAGAACATGTCTTTGTTATGATCCTGAAAGAGGGCACTTTAAGTTGAGTTAAGTCTTTTTATGTGCACAAATCTAAATACATTTATGAGAAACCCTGCTCTATAATTTACACAATGTATTAATTGCATCCATGATACAAGTGTTTTTCTGTTTGCAGCAGATTTACATTTTCTCACACTCTACATTGTCACCTGGTGTCAGCTCTGTAACCGTGGGCCCAAGTTTTTGTGGTGAGTATTATATGACGTTGGAATTGCCATATGTTGTGTGGACTGTTAATGCCAAGACTATGGAGGTTCTTTTCTGTCACAGACATTCACTTGCATGAATTTCAAAACACAAAACCTTCCACGGTTGAAAAACAATCTGATCCCGGTAATCATGAGTTTGTAAGTTTTAACATGGAGTGAACTACTGTTGCACAGCAAACCTGTACTAAAAAGATACACTTTTACATAGCTTCAGTGTTCCTGTGCATACATTGGAGACTGACAGAACGCCATCTCTGAAGCACTCATCCAGTCCAGACAAGTCCTGAAGTCTCGACTTTTACGATACTCAAACGATGCAATGTTAATATACCTCTCTGATCTAACGAGTCTGACTAGCTGTCGTGACCTCTCAGGTTGGCTTTGGCTACAATGGAGAGCTGGAAAGATGCTTGTTCTGCTAGGTTCTCCTGTCTCTGCAAAGAACTGCAGCTCTTTTACACCTTGGTTACAGTACGCAAGGGATATTTATCTTTAATTTGTGCTTTCTTTTATTCTTGCAGCCTACATCATGCGCTGTGGACTCTCGACGGATGGACACCTGTGAAGAAGGCCAGGGTCAAAAAAGCCTTCATCATAAATGCCATCAGAGGGTCGAAAAGACAGATACACATTCTTTTAAACCTAAAAAAAAGAAACGTTATTTCGGACGATTATTATATACACCCTGGGATCTGCGACGGTGACCCCTTCATCCTCTGCAGGAACCTCGGGTTACCATGGATGACGAGCTCTCCCTCTTTGGGGCTGCTGTCTCCCGGTCGTGTAGATTCACCCTCTACAACATCCGGAAGATCAGGAGATACCTGTCTGAGCACTCCACCCAGCTGCTGGTCCAAGCACTTGTCCTCTCCAAGTTGGACTACTGCAACTCGCTGCTTGCCGGGCTCCCAGCATGCGCAACCCGCCCACTCCAGATGATTCAGAACGCAGCGGCCCGCCTGGTCTTCAACCTACCCAGACGCTACCATGTTACCCCGCTCCTCAGCTCCCTTTACTGGCTACCCGTCACGGCCCATATCAGATTCAAGACCCTGGTACTGACCTTCCGAGCGGTGAATGGGAATGCACCCGACTACATCAAGTCTCTCCTCCAGCCCTACACCCCCACCCGCCACCTACGGTCTTCCTCTGACAACCGTCTGGTGGTCCCACCGCTTAAAACCGCCCGGTCCCAACACAAGCTCTTCTCCTGTCTGGCCCCCCAGTGGTGGAATCAACTCCCCACCTCCATCAGAGACACTGACTGTCTCCCCACCTTCAAGAAAAGGCTCAAGACACACTTGTTCCGGGAATACAACGGTACCTAGGAAAGATCTGCTGGACATGATGTTGGTTTCCTCCAGGATCACAATGACTCTTACTTAGAGACCTGCTGCTCTTGTTGGTTAGCTGTAACTGATTTAAAATTATTGTACTCGCTGTGAAGTAGTTTACTGTTGCTTGCTCTCCACAGGTACACTCTTGCACTTTTGAGGTTCATGTTGTTTAATTGTAACTTGTTTAACTTCATGCTCTTATGATTCTTCCCTTTGGCACTTATTTTAGTTTTTTTTCACAATGTATGCTTCATGTTTGACTACCTGCAATGTTGGGGATATCTCGTTGTTATCATCAGTGACCTATGCACTTTGTAATGCTCTGTCTTGGAAGTCGCTCTGGTATTGCTCATTTTCTTTCCTAATGAGAACAAAATGAGCCATTAATGACACTGGGAAAGTTATCTCCATCAAGTCTCAACTATGACTCCTGCTAATGTTGCTCTGTCTCACCTATTGCTCCTAGTGAATTTTAGGAGCAACACTTGAGAAATGGTTCAGACAAAATTGAAATGAAAATGAGGCTGAACTGAGAGTCACAGTTGTGTCTCCTGAGCTGTAGAAAAGCAACCTTTGAGCAATAAAATTCCTCTGGGCACAGCAGCGGGATCACCAATAGGCTAAATAAAAAAGCAATGCGAGATAACAATTTGAAAACAAAAGCGTATCTGTAAACACACGTTTCTTCATGCCTGTTTTGTTATGAACAGTATTAAAGTTTGGACTGTAAACGAGGATGTGTAGCAATTGCACGGGAGCTTAACCGCTGTATTTCCAGTTTTTGACATATGATCATATATATGCACAGTAGCCTATTAAATACATATATTTAGTTACACTGTTTTGCAGTTATCTAAAGGTAGTCCTATGTGATGTTATCCTGTGTATTCCATGCAGTCGGGGCATCCCCCTCGTGCACTCCCGTAGTGGACAATCTGATAGTGAAACAGCGCTGAATTTTGATTTAAAAAATGTTTTTGAGTTGGATTGTACAAGGTGTTTATGGAACAATTATCACTTAGTACAAGCACAAATAACACTGCTGGATTTAATCTTCATGATAATGATGAAACGGAGTGAAAAAAACATGTATGAGGAAAACAAAATATATAAATATTACGAGTAATCGTTCTTCCCACATTTACTTTCTGCAGTCTGACTACAGTACGGTCAATCGGCGTAGCCAATTCCCACTGTCTCCAAAATGTGCGTAGGCCTACGGGAGGGTCAGAGTTGTGGAGGCGTGGAGGACCGCACATTCTGCCGTCAAGTTTGTTTTTTATAAATCACAACCTTTGCGTGGGAAGTTTCACTTTTTGAATGGAATTAGTGAAATAAATCAACTTTTTGATGATATTCTAATAATATGACCAGCACCTGTATTCATGGGTTTCGTGTGACGTAATACGTAGTCGCTGCGCCATTTTAAGGACAGAAGTGCAAGATGCCGTCTATCTACTGTGCAATGGGCTGTGATAACAGCAAATCTCAAATACATAAATGACCTTTTACAATGTCCCAAAAAACCCTGAGTGTCATGAGAAATGGATTGCTGCTATCAAGATCGAGGGATCACTGGACTCCTAGAGAACATAATTTCAAATGTGAGCATGTATAACGTTATTCTGGACAGCTAGCATTAGATGCTAGCATTAGCTGTAGCCTATCTAATGCTAGCTGTCCAGAATAACGTTGATATAAATCTACATTAGCATTAGTAACGTTAGTTATGTAAGGTATTTTATTATGAAATTTCATTTGACAAGGGGATCATTGCTCTGACGGTCTGGCGGAGTGAGTTAATAAAGTGAGACGTGCAGTGCCGTCTTGGTCCCGAAGCCTGTGTCCTTCTTTTAAAGCCCAAACCTAAGTTTGCTTGAATTATGTTATGTTGCTACTTGTTGGAGTGGCGTTAGTATGCTAAACTACTTCTCATTTGGTGTCCTGGTGTGACTGATATTACAACAGAATCGGATGGCAATTCAGTTCAGTGATATTAACGCTATTCGTGTAATGTTAATATCGCTTGATTAACAGACTGTCACTGACCCTTCCTATGATCAATAAATGTTCTTCATTTTTGGATCATTAACCCATCCTTTTTTCTTTTTTTTTCCAATGTGTTTTGATATCTGACAGGGCATTTATTTGAGTTCTTGTGAGAATTTCTCCCAGACATGCTCCGCGGTGCTTACAAGCCCCCGCCGCGCCCCTCCCTCCTCCACTTAGTGCTCATGCAGTGCTGAGCGCCAGGCCCCAGTGTTGCCAACTCTTCAGTGAGGAAAGTCGCTATTGGCTGTTCTAAAAGTCGCTAGATGACGTCATCGCCCAATTTGCATACCCGGAAGTAAAAATCCCATTCATTTTCTCCATAGCCATAGCGGATTATTATCACGGACCTATTCTAAGAGATTATTAGCCCTAATTGCATCACCATCTAGGGAGACTTATATGACTTGATACAAGGTACTGTACATGACACAAGTTTGCATGGTATCAACCTCGTTTTAAGAAAAACATAGTTTATTGGCGATCTCTGGAAGAAGAACTACACTACCCATGATCCTTGAGCGTCAACCGCCGGTCTGGCTGGGACTGTGGGGCTGCTATCTAGTCAGACTGGCCGCGCAGCAGGAGTGGAGAGGAGATAGCGACAGCTCTCGCTGTACGGATCGTGAGATCGGTTGAAACGTCAACTGCAGGACGGGATATGTGAGATGCTTTCTTCAGTGCTTTGTCAACACAATATTACACCAAATGACAAAAAAGTCGCTAGATTTGTCGCTAGTCGCTTTTTGCTAATAAAGTCGCCAAGAGGGTCTGGAAAGTCGCCAGATATAGCGACAAAGTCGCTAAGTTGGCAAACACTGCCAGGCCCAGTGTTGCCAGGTCCGCGGAATTGGGCTACTTTTGTATAGTTGCCGCGGGTTTCATTTTTTGTCTGCTGGTTCGGGTAGACCTATTTTGCATGCAAATTACATGAATATACATATTTTACATAAATAAAAATCCATATTTTAAATGATTTTTTTTATTTATACCCAAATCCTACCAAACTGACTCCAGAAAAGCACGTATAGGTGAAAGAACTGTTGAGGGAAAACTACTTTTAATGCTGGCATACTAAACATTTGGTGTTACTTTGTAGATATTTCAATACATTTGGCAATGATAGCAATGCTGTTGGACTTTAAAAGCAGTGTATATGGTTTGGCAGGGGCATATTTAGAGTTCTGATTTTGGGCTGGTTTTATTGGCCATTGGGCTGGTTTTGGGCTGGTGTTGATTGGCCATTGGGCTGGTTTTGTCACACAGACCTGGCAACCCTGGCCAGGCCAAACGGCTGCAGCCTACTTGCAGTGTTGCCAGATCAGATTGACAGTTTCCAGCCCAATCACATCTTAGAACCCCCCCATTCCACTAAAACCAGCCCAACCACGAAGTTGCCAGACACCCGTGTAAACCCGTAGAATCATAACACATGCAACAGAAAAACACTCGTAAGTATCCAGAGCTTCATATCTGCATCAAATAACCACACATAGGCCTACGTGATAGAAAAATATGTTTTGCGAATTAAAATCAACCATAGGCTACACAAATTGCAAGATGAACCTCTGGCATTCTAGTGCAAAACCCAGATTAGTAATAATGTCAGCTGTACGTAAAAAGGTGCACTTTTAAGCTGTGTAGGCCTAATAAATTTCATTAATTACACAAATGACCCGTATGAGGAGTTGAGGACTAGCCTACTTGCGAAACAATTTAAAACAAAAAAAATATGCACAGAGCGCCTCTCCCTGCCTCTCTTTTTCTCCTCTCTCCCTCCCTCTTCCTCCTTTTCTCCTCGCTGCTTTCCACACCTGTAGCAGCTGATTGAGATTCCGAACACACAACCACGAAAAACTAGTTTTAAAATAAACAAGCTAATGCCATAGAATACGTGGGCTACAAATCAGTCACAGTGCAAATAAGATTAGGTGACATAAAAAAAACATCTTACCTTTACGCAGAATCAGCGTCTTTCTCTTTCCATTAACTTGAACAATGTTGATAACGAAGAACTATTTACAGTCACTGGAAGCCAGGTCGGCTGGCTAATACATGGATGAATCAAACCTCCCCAACAACTGTCGGGGAGGTTTGAAAGTGGCGGACGTCAATCCGTTTCTGCTCAGGCCAGAGCGCACATCCATGAGACTGGAAAGGAGCCGTAATCCCATGCGATTTCTAGTGTCATCCTTTAACAGCGCCACCTGGGAAAACGCTCTCTCAACGTGGGCATTTGATATTGGCAGAGTGAGCAATCTGATGACACCCAGTGCTAAATCTTTGAAACACTGGTTTCCTCCAGCATCTTGAAATGCCTCAACTTCCATCCAAAAGGCGTCAATGGCCTGATCACTTGAGAAGCCGGCTGATGCAATGTTTCTCCACTGGCTCTCCAATATGTCCACCGAACAAGAGAACAACTCAGCGGGCAAGTCTTTTACTCCTGGCCTGTTCATTGTTGACATCACCTGCTTCGGACAAAAAAGCTCCAGTTTGCGGAGCATTTCCATTGATGCAGGAAGACGCATTTGATACTGCACAAGCACTTCTTTTAGAAAATCAAAACAGCGCGCGGAAATTACATCCTTCAGCTCCGGCGCTAATGTGCTGGCTTCCAGCCGCTGTTGGAATGAGAAGCCCAGGTCCGCGTCCTGGTGTGAGAGGTAGAGGCTGGATGATTTAAGGTCAAGTTCCCGGAGACGACTGTCGTTGTTCATGCGTAATACGCTGGGCTTCACAACTCTCCTCAAAGTCGAAATGTACAGCCTGTCAAGATCCCTAAAAACACCCAGCGTAGGCCTATCTCCCGTTTCCAGCTGGAAATTTTTGTTGACGGTTTTGATTTCCATCAACACGGGCCGGAGGAAGTGCATGTACAGACTGTTTGATTTGTCACTGTACATTTCATTCA
Source organism: Mallotus villosus (assembly GCA_903064625.1). Classification (NCBI taxonomy): domain Eukaryota; kingdom Metazoa; phylum Chordata; class Actinopteri; order Osmeriformes; family Salangidae; genus Mallotus; species Mallotus villosus. The sequence continues at coordinate 12,658 of CAEFZP010001902.1, read as the reverse complement.
AAAGCCTGGCTGCATAGCAGTGTTCGGCACTTGAAACCAAACTGAAGTGTAGCTTGAGGGCATCTTCCTGCTCTAAAATTCTTTCGATACAGTCTGAGATCACCAACCAACGGGTTGAGCTGGGGGATATGAATTTCAGAGGACAGCCGCCGTCATTGATGGCCTTATAGACGTTGTTATAGTCACCCTGGCGCTTTGCTGAGTGTGCGAACCAGTTGTAGATTTCTCTTATCATGTAGTCCAGATTGCTTGGAAGAAGTTGCATTGCTTTATGAGCCACTATATCCAATGAGTGGCAAACGCAGCGAATAAGATGTAAACTAGGCTGCTTTTGTTTGAGGAGTGTGAAAACGGAATGATTTTTTCCGACCATAACACTTGCCCCATCCGTTGCGATCCCCACCATATGTTTAATGTCCAGGCCACATTCAATCAGGAAATAAACAATTGCTTCTGATATGGCTTGAGCATCCGCGCTGAGAAGATCAACAAGCCCCAGGTAAGTACTGACAAACCTGTTGTGTTTCTGTGATCGGTACTTAACGCATATGCAGAGGAGCTTGTTAACCGATATATCTGTAGTTTCGTCCAGATAGAGAGAATATGGAGACTCACCAACATCTTCCTTTAACTCCTCTCTGAAATGGGGTGCCAGAACAGATGTGATAACCGCTGTACACTTTGTCCTGTGCATTTTGAACGCTCCCATCTCCTCTTCGAGTATATCTGACAAGTCCTCAACAGCATTGATGGAAGTGTGGCAGGCAACGTAGGTTGCAACCCTGCTGAGTTCGCGACGTTTTTGGTCATCTTTGACTGTGCCTTGTCCTACACCAGATCCCATCCGTACAGCAAACGATTTGACACTCGGCGCACAGCGGGACTTGTGTTTTTTTGTGGCGCCATGTTCTTTTAAATCATTAAGGTGAGCTCTTATTTCTGTGTTACAAAACTTGCAGCGGGCTTTAGAGTCGTCTCCTGGGACAGCTGCGATCCAGGTCTTGAGTTCAGGGTCGGTCTCCCATTCCTTCCTGTAGGATTTTTTATATTTTCCCCACTTCGGCATGATGCTAACGAGCTAGGCCACCCGCTTCAAATTTAGCGCGGCTACAGTGCGTTTGCTGAGCTGACGTCACGGTTAAGTTGCCAAATGTAATGATGCCGATTGGGGGGGGAAAAGATGCGAATTGAATGAACTACAACTCAAGTTAATTATTTTTTAATTGCTTAATTTAAAAGATATAGTGAGAGTGCTGTTTTCACATTATTAAAAAATCGCCAAATGTGGGAAAAAGCAGCCCAAATTTTATTCAACCGCCCAATGTATTTTTTCCCCGCCTGATGTAAACAAAAGTAGCCCAATTGGGCGGAAAACCCGCCCAATCTGGCAACACTGCCTACTTGTTCTCTGACAAACAGGTAATAAAGGTGTTTGTGCAATCCCCCGACGTTGTTTGGTTATAAATTAACCAAAACATTAGCGCCACTGAAAACATTACGTCACAACTGGCCCGACGTTCCTAAAAAATAAACAAACAAAAAACTCACAAAATCTGTGATTTCAAAGACTTGTCCAGCTGTTTACTGACGTTTGTCATGTTTAATGAAGAGAGAGAAAGATGCAGGCATAATTTTTTTATTGTTTTAATTGATTTAATAAATAATTTTGCCAATAGGTGCCCTTTTTGGGGGTTTGAGCATAGATATATATAGAACACTAGGGGCCCTATCTTGCACCCAGCGCAATTGACTTTGTCAGTGACGCAAATATCATTCCTAGCTTGCACTCGGCGCAAAGCGGATTTTTCCCTCCACGGGCGCACGTCGAAATGACCTTGCGCTCCGGGGGGCGGTTCAGCGAAAAAGGAGGCGTGTTCCGGCGCAAACGTTCTTGGTGCTATCTTGCGGTTTCCGAAAAACCATTCCGCCACTGACCAGGAAAAAGGTGGTTTAAAGACAATGGCGCATTATTCAGATGCTATTTTAACGGCGCAAGCTTGGTCCGTGCGCACTGCGAAGCCAGGGTATTCTTCCTGCGAAACTACGTATTGTTTTGATTTATTGTATGGCTAGCTGTGTTACATTTCGTTCATATCAATAATTAATAAGATGTTCATGAGAAATCTCTATGTATGTGAACTTGAATTGTAACAACTGTGGCAATTTACTCCTACGCCTGTTTAACCGAAGCTAATTTGGGTAGGTTTCTTCTCCCATGCACATCAGAATCAGAATTCAGTTTTCAATTTACTGTGGCAGGAAGGAAGGTGCAAAAAATAAACATATACCCTACGGGTCTCACATTAAGTAAACAAAAGTACAACAGTTAAACTAATTCTAAGAACTAAGCAATTAATTTTTTTAAAATATATGTCAAAATAGGCTACATTTGAATGAGCAGCATGAGTGGGCAACTTAGTGCAATGAAACTGCTCTGCCTTTCCCATACAATCACTTCTCTATCGTTTACGGTCCTGACGAGAACGTCGGTCTCCTGTGAACCGCTGGCGTGCGCCTGGCAAATCCGCCGTTATAATAGCAATCCGCCATGGAACAAGCGCTGCTCTTAAAGGGAATGTGAGATGACGCTCTGATTGGCTTATTGCACGTTACGCCCAAACCACACCCATTAGTAATGTAGCTACCTCTTTTAGATTTGCGCTTGGCGAAAAGTCATTTATCCCGCTGCTAAAATAGCAACCGCACCGGAGTCCCGCCCACTTGCGCTTTGCGCTTTGCGCTTTGCTACTTGCGTTTCAGATCGTCAAAATAGGGCCCTAGATACGTCACGTCAATGTTGACCTCCAGTCGGCTGACGGCACACGCGGCGGCCATCTTGGAGAGGTCAACCTGCTGCCTAGTGCATTACACCATATGGAAAATTCATACAAACATGTAGCAAATTTGAGCCGTGATGGCTCAGTGAATGACACTAAAAACATCATAGTTGATGATCCATATTTGATTCTGAGTGGTAGGAAGATTTTTTTCCCTCTGTTACACAAAAAAACACACTTTTAAACACATGGCATTTTAACTTGCCACGATTGTATCTACTATCAGAAATGTTTTGCCATGGCCATATTTCGTTATAAACTTTATTTCTGATTTGATATACCGGCATTATTATCGCTGTCTGACAGTCGAGTACATACAGACCTCAGACTGATGCCCCACTCAATATGGCGACTCCGTGTGCCGCGGCTGAGAGGGGCGTGGCGTATCTAGTGTTCTATATATATCTATGGGTTTGAGCACCTGCCCCCCAAAATGTCTGTGCACGTGCCTGCTCACACACACAGCTAACAGACCGTGGACCAGACTAATGACAACTGTCAAATGTGGCTATTTCTAATGTAGTGAAATGTTCATGACATTTCATGACTGTCTGCGACAGCTCCCGAGTATTCTCTGACAGCAACGTCTGAAATTGCTCACTTATTTCGTTCACTCACTGCTGAAATATAGTGCACTCACTACCGTTCAATATAGGGGATAGTGAATGAGTGAACGAGTTAGCTGGTAGATTTGTAAGGTAATTTTGGATGGAAAAAATGCTTGTCAACTGCCATTGATGACTACAACTACTACTACAATCCAGACTGACACGTGGCCTTTGCAGAACATGAAAAGTCAAAATACGTTTTCTATGTATTTATTTTTTACTTAAAATGAAGGCGGAGGAGATGCCAGAAGATGATGCACCTGACAGAGATTTCAGCACGTCTGATGAGGACTAAGTATATCTAGTAGTTACGTTGCCAATTTCACCTATAGGTCACGTCTATGTTCTTCTTGATTTGTTGTGTATCTGATTTGAATCATTGAGTTTTTATTTATTTGTATTTCTAATGTTGATATTTACTGATTCCAATGTTGAAACTGTCTGCTTCGATACTGCTGTTTTGACATAGGCCTAATACTGCATAATTTGACCTTTTGACATTGCTATATTTTGACATGCTGTGTTTGGCTGTGTGTAATGTTGTACATAATATGAGCTTATCTTAATTTTTAAACCCATATCAAAAATGTAACTAGAACTAGATATTCTATCACTTAAGAAATATTGCTAAGGTGCAACCTTTTTTGTCTCTGGCGCACAGACTTATGGGTAATACCTGCCGCCATTAAGACAGCAAGGCTCATATACTCTCTTAAAAAATGACCGTTATGTGACGTATTTCGAGGTATCTTATTAGACAGGAAGAGAACATTTAAGACATTTCGAACAGTCCTCGCTGTCTTAAAAGGAAGGAAGGAAGGAGGCATTTTAAGACATTTCGAACAGAGCCTAAGATTCAGGAGTCAGTATTGGTCAAGTTTTTGAGAAGGTATTTGGAAGGAGCAACAGTAAGTGGAAGTCTGACACTGAATAGAACTTAAACATACAGTGATATGAGTGTATATCATGCCTTTATCTCCTCCAGACTGGATTACTGTAACGCACTTCTCATCGGGGTCCCCAACAAGAGCCTGCAGAGATTGCAGTATGTTCAAAACAGTGCAACAAGGATCCTGATGAGAGTGCGGAAATACGACCACATCACACCCATACTCCATTCACTATACTGGCTTCCTGTTTCTTCCAGGATAGAATTCAAGGTCTCCCTTCTCACCCATCAGTGCATTCATGTCAATGCTCCCCCCTACCTGAAAGAACTACTAACCCCTACAACTACAGCACGATCCCTCCGCTCAAATAATTCAAACCGACTCCATCTCTCTAGGACTAAATTCAGCACCATGGGTGACCGGGCTTTCTGTTCCGCCGCTCAGGGGCGTAGCTATAGGCGGTGCAGCTGCACCGGGGCCCGTGGGGTGCAGGGGCCCGTAGCCGGCCCAAAAATGTCCACGCGTCACTCGTCGCGGGCCCCCCCCCTACAAGTACCATCGATCGACGGGCCCTCCCTCGTTTTAACGCTGTACTCTCCGATATGCTTAAGTTCAACTACGCGCTGTCAATAAATCTACGTCACTGTCAATGTTACTTATACACCTAAAAGGCAAACTTATCTCAGTCCTGGTTGTTATTATTTTTTGGGGAAAAGTAGCAATTTATACCAAAATCATATGTTACATATACATATATTATAGAAACTATCAAAAAACTATTCAATGAAATGAATAAGTTCTTATTTTCTTTGGTATTTTTGTGATTAGCAATGATGACTGCTAGGTAATATGTATGTTGTTGTCCAATGTCAAGTCTCTATTTGATCATGTGACGATAAAATATAGTTACACCAATCGCAGTTCATTGAGCACAGGGCAGGCTCAGCACTATTGAACGTGTAGGCTAGCAATGCCTTTTAAACATAAGAGTGGAAGCAGGAAAAGGCAAGAAAAAAAACAACAAGATGGGAAGGCGGCAAAGCTCCCGAAATTAGATACTTTTTTAACTAGACCATCTAGTCGCCAGCCCACGAAGTCCGCCACGGACGACCCCGCCACGGACGTCCCCCCTGCTAGCAGCAGTGCAGCAGGTCAGCTGGGATCAGTATCTCTGGCCTCAGGCAGGTAACCTACGGCTATTGTGATATATATACATTTCAAGCCAAGCTATAGCCTACATACATTATGGTCGGGCAGGATAACTAGGATACAAGTTGGGTAAATAGTGGTCACTACTAGGTGGATAGCAAATTATTATGTTAAGCGAGCCAATGGCCTAGCAGGGTGCTAGGGAGGCTATTCCTAGGAGGGGGAGGGGAGCCAAATGCAACGAAGTGTTTTCCCATTTATTCCAATGTAAAACAAATCCATATTCTTGGTTACAGGCCTAACCTTTAATTACAACAACAAAAACAATCAACTTTATTGTTAATAAATGACTTACAACTACATTATGTGAGATGTCTGTCATCGTTAAGATCAGGGTTATCGTAAACACTAGTGGCAGCTCTGTATTATTAGCCTATATTTGTATACGGTTTGTATACGTTAAGAAATGTTCCCGCTGAGAGTCAAACAAGACTTAGTTCATCGTTTCCGAAATATGTATGGTTGAGTAATAAAATAAAAAAAATATATATATATATATATTTTTTGCGTTCACTAGGGCGGTGGGGGGGGCCCGTCATAATATCTTGCACCTGGGCCCGTCGTTACTACGCTACGCCACTGCCGCCGCTCCCCGGATCTGGAACGCCCTCCCCGACCATCTGAGGGCACCTCAAACCACTGAGACTTTTAAAAAAGCACAAAAAAAATATTTTTCGCAGATCTACCTAGTTTTATAATCTCAACTGTAGGACCTTGAGATCTGTTTTCGGATTAAAGGTGAGTTAGAAATCAAATGTATTATTATTATTATTGTGTTGCCGGCTCAATTATTCAAATTAACAATCAATTAATTAACAATTACAATTTTTTTTAATTTTTTTATTAACCCAGCCAATAACCTTATAGCCAGCCAATAATGTAAGAACTTATTACATAATGGGCAAAAACTTATTTTGTTATTGGTTCAGAAATGTTATTACATCAATAATGGAAAATGAATTACATTATTGACAGTCATTATATTAACTGTAGTGTTGGAGACATTATACAACATTGTTTTGTTGTGTTGATATACCACGTTGGTGGTGCTAATTAATCTGCAGTTTTGGAATCAGAATGGGATTTATTCGCCATGAAAGTTTGCACAGACAAAGAATTTGCTTTGGCAGGAAGGTGCATACAATAAACATATAGGAACCTTACATTTAAATATGTGGACTATCTATACTAAGGGTATATAAACTAGCAATACTAAGCGGAATTAGAATTAAAATAAAATATACAATAAAATATAAGTTGCTGTAATTTACAATATAAAAGTACAAAAAAAATACATTGTATTTTGTAAAAATTGTAATGCAATGCTAAATGCAATGTGTTTTAAGCAGGAAGTCATTAAAGTCAGTGTGAACCCTTGGCCTTGTTGAAGAGGCCAACAGCGGAAAGGAAGAAACTGTTTTTGTGGCGTGATGTTTTGGTCCTGATGGACCGCAGCTTTCTGCCGAAGGGGAGTGACTGAAACAGGGAGTGTCCAGGGTGGGAGGAGCCGGCTACAATATTCCTCGCTCGCCTCAGGATCCTCGAGGAGTGCAGGTCCTTGAGGGAAGGCAGATTGCAGCCAATCACCTTCTCCGCCGTGCGGATGATACGCTGCATCCTGCTCTTGTCCTTGGCAGTGGCAGCAGCGTACCAGATGGTGATGGAGGAGGTGAGGACACTAGTGTTCATTTTAGAACATGGTGGAGTTTGTTTGTAGTATTCATGGCAACCAGAGGACTACGCATGGTTTTACTTTACACAAGTGAACTAGACTAGCTAGATAGATAGATGAATAATTTATTAATCCCGTCTGGGAAATTCAGGTATCTCTCACAGCTCTCCTATTGAAAATATAATATAATAATAATAATTACAGACAATATGTACAGACAATACAATACGTTATGTAAGTTATGTTGGCAGATGGAGCTGATAGGTCTTGCGGGGTTGAAGTGGGCTGGAGGATTCCCTTTCAGAGGAGGGAGCAGAGCTGAAACTTGGGGAGAGAGAGAGGGGGAGGGGGACAAGTTATGTACAGTGTAGATAAGATGTGTATGTATATTACAGCTGTATAGTGCAAAACAGTGTGGAATCATATATTAAAGTTCTATGGTAGCTGGTACAAAGAACCTCCTAAGACGCTCAGTCCGAGAACATAGGGTGTTGAGCCGGAGGCTGCTGGACTGTCCTCCCAGGACATGGTGAAGGGGGTGATTGACATTGCCCATGATGGCCAAGAGCTTTCTCCGCATCCGTTTCTCCACCACAGACCCCAGTGAGTCCAGGCTCTGCCCCACCACTGACCAGCTTGTCCAGCCGCCCAGTGTCCCTCTTGCAGAAAACAACTGTTTCGTATTTTATCAAAAGTAGCCTACGTTTTCTTGCTGTACCAGTTAACAGAAACAGCGATATTCACTGTAAAAGCTGCTATCTACTTTAGCAAATTCAGAAAGATAAGTCAAAAGCTCCCTCATATAGTCTAGCTCTGATTAAAAAAATTCAGACAAAGTTTTGTCTGATGTAGCCTGTGGAACTGGACCCACACAGGACACAATAACTTTTACTGGGTTCGTTTATTGACTATTTCTTTATCGGAAAAGCCACCCCAAGAAATGATTTTAAAACAAAATAATACCAAACAATACCGCAGTGGACTTCACATAGACACTGACATAGAAAACAAAACAATATAAATACACAATCACGGAAACACTGGCGCTAGCCGCCACACACGAATCCATTGACATCCATCGAAAAATCGATAACAAACACAAAACATCATCAAGCAAAAGGCTAACAGGTATACTTCAAACCTTTTTACAATAATGTTTCAAACAGTACTACAATATTTACCCATATGTTCACAAAGGTCTACTTATTTACGAAGGTTCTGCTCTCATGCTCGGACAGACAAGAAAACAAAAGAACAACCAAAATGCACCGCGCCAACACTTGGCTCGTGACATCGCCACCTAGTCTTTCATGAACACTTGACTCAGTGTCGTCAGTGTCCACACCACTACAACCTGACTCATTCCCTACCATGGCACCAAAACCTGTATCTTCCTTTAGGTGTGCATCAACCTGTTCTGCCATGGAGTGGTCAGTGACATCTTCTACCACTACAGAATCAGGCTCCGCTGACTCAAAACCCTCTTCAACCACAGGCTGACTGTTAGTTTGTGCCCTAAACTTGGTTCTTGGTTTAGGAACCGGAATTGCTCCAGGGCGCAACCCAGTCAGGTGAACCCTCTTTATGGACCCACCTTCCAAAGGTTTAACAGTGTATGTGGTCCCTTGTATATCCACCACTTGGTAGACTATTGGACTCCATGCATCTTGAATCTTATTTCTCCCTAACGGCCTGTGACGCAAATAGACAAGCTGACCTACGCCTACAGGAGGACAAAACACCTTCTTATTTTGGAGAGAGATTCTTTCTGCTGCCTTCTGTTCTGAGTACTCCCTAGCTCGCTCATGTGCCTGTCTCAACCTCTCCTGATGGACAGACAACCAGTCCTGTTTCCGGTCCGTAACATGTTCAGGCCCTAATAATGCATCTACAGGGAGATGTGGCTGTACCCCAAAAAGTAAATAATAGGGCGAATATCCTGTAGTGGAATGTGGCGTGACATTTTAGGCATGAACTAACTCAGGAAGATACTCGGGCCACCGTCTCTTTTTCCCTGGTGGGAGTGTCTTCAGTAAATCGTGTCCTGTTGTACCTTTCACACTGCGCGTTACCCTGCGGTCTTGTAAGGAGTTGTCCTTGACTTTTTAACACCATAGAGCTTGCACAGTTCTGCTAAAACTTCACTTTCAAAGTTTCGACCCTGATCAGAGCGTAATCTCTCCGGCACTCCATACTCTCCATACTCTACCCTCCTCTCTCGTAGGATATGCTTGAGTAAATTTGGTAAATACATCTGTGATTACTAACACATTCTCACGTCCATCTGAAGCCTTCTCTAGCACTGTAAAATCTACAGCAACAACCTCAAGCAGTCGGGAAGCTAGAAATGCCTTAACTGGAGCCTGGATCTTGGGCTAGGGCATTTTGGTCAGAATACACCGCTGACAGTTTTTAACCCAGCTCTCAATATCGTCATACATCCCCACCCAAAAACACCTCTCTCTGATTAAATTTACAGTGCGCTCGATGCCCTGATGCCCCATATTGTCATGTACTCATTCCATGACTTGGTCTTTTAAACAGGTAGGCAAGAGCAGCTGCCAACATTTTAACTCGGTACAGCAACCCTTCTCTCTGACGGATGCCACTCCACTGTTTCAGTAGCCGTTTAACTGGCCTGGACATGACAGCTCTGTCCTTTTTGCTCTGCCTCCTATTTTGATCCCAAAATGTCATAAACTCCTTCAGAGCTGGATCATTCTTTTGGAAGTCTATTAGCTCTTCTCGGGTATAACCTGGGAGTGTATAGGTGTTTCCCTGTCTGTCACTCTGCTCAGCAGAACCTGCTTCTAGAGCACGGATCTGTCTTACCCTGTAAAACTCAAGACCCTTAGAGGGAAGGCCCGGCTTTAAAGCTGTCCCTCTCCATACCACATTACAGATAGCAACACAATAATCAAAATCGTAGTCTGAAGCGCCTTCAGGCTCCCCTGCAAACTCCTGCCGAAAGAGTGCATCTGCTGCAGCATTACTACTAGCCTGGCTCTGCCCACCTACGTACTTCACCGTTCAATTTTGATTTCGCTTCTGTACTAGGTCTGGTCCTTCAGTACGCATTTCAGATCTTGGAAATAGATTTTCTATTTGGCCCAATCAGCGAACAGAGGGAGTGGCTGAGAACGATAAAGTTGATGCTGTGCGCTAGTTTGTGTTGTAGTTACGTAATGGCGGCAGAGAAAGATGCGAGCGAAGCCATTTGGTCCGTTGTGGCAACAGTGCCGAATATACAGAAACTAAAGCCGGAACAAGAACAAGTGTTGCTGAGTTTTCTTGGTGGCAATGATGTTGTGGCCCTTCTTCTCCCCACGGGGTTCGGGAAAAGTTTGCCAGCTACGGCAGCAAGCTCCGTTACAGTAGTGGTGAAGGAGTTGGCTAAGGTGAACGCTAGCTATTGGTTATGGCAGATCAGAGTGGCTGGGCAGATCCAATAGTTTTAAACTTCAACAGAGTACCCGCCTACAAGGAAGACAACGTTTGTCAATGGAGCGGAGCCAGACCCTCTGTACAAATGTAATATGTACGAGAGTCTGGTTAGGACCAGGCTACATTACTACACCCCGGTCGGTACTTTACCTCAAAATCAAACACTGACAGCTGCGACACCCCACCTCTGTTCTATGGCGCCCAGTTAAGCTGTCTGAAGGTAGCAGAGGGGATTATTATCTGTAAAACCACAAACTTTGATCCAAGCAAATAACCTCTGAAGTTTTCAGTGAGCGCCCATTTTAAAGAAAGTAACTCCAGTTTCATGCTACTGTAATTACGGTCATTCTTCTCAGCATGGCGTAGCCTGCGACTTGCGTACGCTATCACTCGTGGTTTGGTGTTACCTTGCTGCTGATATAACACTGCCCCTAATCCATGCTGGCTAGCATCTGTCTCAACAACAAAGGGGCAAGTGAAATCAGCAAAACCCAGTATGGGAGCAGAAGTAAGCTTCCCCTTTAACTGTTCAAAGGCCTGACTGCACTCAGGAGTCCACATGGACTTAAACATACGATTCCCCTCATCTACTTTCCCTTCACGCAAACAAAGGTTGACAAAGTTGTGCAGTGGCCCAGCAAGCTGCGAGAAACCCTGAATAAACCTCCGGTAGTAGCCACCGAATCCCAAAAAGGACCTAAGCTCCTTGACACTGGATGGGACCTCCCACTTCTCAACAGCAGAGATTTTACTAGGGTCCGTCCCCACACCCTCCGCCGACACCTGGTGACCAAGAAACTTTACAGTTTTCTGCAGGAAAGCACACTTCTGCAGTTTTACTTTGAGGCCAGTCTTCGCTAGTCTCTTAAATACAGCTTCCAACCTGTCCAGGTGCTGTTCAAATGTCTCAGAGTAAACCAAAATGTCGTCCAAATACACCAGAGTATTTGGAAAACGAGATCACTCATAGTAGCCTGCATAAGTCTCTGAAATGTGTCTGGCCCGTTACAGACGCCAAACGGCATCCTAACGTACTCAAACAAACCAAACGGTGTGGTAAATGCTGTCTTATGCCTATCTCTCTCATGCATGGCCACTTGATGATATCCACTGGCTAAGTCTATGGTGGAGAAAAACTTAGCACCAGTCAAAGCATCAAAACTCTCATCTATTCTTGGTAATGGATAGGCATCCCGTCTTGTTTTCGGTAATCCACCCATAACCTCAGACTGCCATCAGTTTTTCTTACAAGCACTATAGGGGGTGCATATGCACTAGAACTCTCCTGAACGACTCCCTTTTTCAGTAACTGGCTGATATGCTCCCTTACCTCACTGTCACAGGTGGGTCATCTGTAAGATATATCTCATGTTTCACCTTATCGGCATGTCCTAAATCCTCATCTTCAACTGCAAATACCCCGATATATTTATCCAACAGAGCCTTCAACTTTGCTTGCTGTTCTGGACAACCACCAATCTGCAGCTGGTCAATGACAGACTGTGAATCAGAGGACTCTCCTGCCTGCTGATCAATACTGACTTCCTCGGTATCAGACGCGATCCTCTGAAACTTCCCTTCACACCCCTCCTCAGCTGAAACACTGTCTACATCAGAACCCCAAGCCTCACCTTCGGCTTCAATCAGACATCCTCACTAGATATGTTCATCACTTTAACTGGAAAGGTATGTGTAATGACTTTGCTAGTCATTTATAGTGTACTTATGCACTATTATATAGCATCAATATGCAAGACAACTCTGAGTAACGACCGACCACATTTGGTTCTAGTTCTGCACTGGTTTATTTCTTGATGTATACATGTGCTATTGAACATAGCATAGCACCCCCTACTGGTGTGGTGTGTCAATGCAATTACCAATACATCACAGTATGGCTCTCTGAGATGACCAAGGTAGGTAGAACAATTAGCCCTTCAGGTAATGGTGTGTTCACAGGCTCCAACACCAGTAAGGGGCTTTTCCCATTTTCAACCC
>CAEFZP010001901.1:0-25430 GCA_903064625.1 Mallotus villosus | reverse complement strand
AGCTCCCACAGGCCCCAAAGTTGGCCTGGCTTGTAGACAAAACATCCCCCTAGAGCAGGGGTCCTCAAACTTTTTTCCCAAAGGTCCATATTTTTTCTCCAATGAAAGTCAAAGGTCCGGATAAATTGCAAGAACGTTTATTACAGTGAAACGATCAATGTGATCAACCATTTTAGTATGTAACATTAACATAATATATTAACTTGAGTCTTTGAACTCAACAGCTCCAAATGAAAATGATCAAAAATGAAAATCAGCACTCATCAGCACCAAGTGAAGAAATACTATTATGGCTCCTTTAACAATCCTGACTAGTGAGACGCATGGCACTGTCTGTCAGCGACCAATTGCTTGAACCTTGGTACAAAAGGTGTAATTGCCAGTCGGAGACACTGATCAAGGTGTTGATCTGTCAACCTGCTGCGGAATGAGTCTTTAACCTTCTTCATGGTGGAAAATGCAGACTCACACCTATATGTGGAGCCAAACATGGTTAGCACAAATATGGCAACTTTGTGAAGGTTGGGCAAATCTCCTGCTGTAACCATCTTGGTCCAGAAGGTCACAGGGTCACAATTGGCTTCACTCAAAGCCACATTTTCTTGCAGGTCTATGAGCTCTGTTTGCAGAGCTGCAGGACTTGCCCATGGGAAGATGCTGTTGGCCTCTTTTGCAAACTGCTCAATCTGCTTCACTTGGCAAGGTTGTCCAACGAAGAGTAGTACTTGCTTGCCTATGTTGAAGCTGTCAAAGCGCCCTTTGAAATTTTCAGCCAACTTCTCCAAGAAGGCCCCATGGTTGTGACTGTGTTTGCCCTTTGTGTGCTCCAGAAGAGAGGGAAAGTGGAGATGTGCCTCTCTGATGTCACTACTGAAGATCTCCAGACGTCTTTGGAATGAGCGTACTGCTGCCATCAATTCACACACAGTATTATCTTTCCCTTGAAGTTTGAGGTTCAGCTCATTTAGGTGAGAGGTTATGTCCACTAAAAAAGCTACAAGCTCCTTTTTGTCAGCATCCTGCAGAAAGTCCAAGTACTGTTGGGCTTTGGTGTTATTTTGCTCTGACAAAAAAACCTCAATCTCCTTTCTCACTGCCCAAATTCTCTCCAAGACTCTCCCCTTACTCAGCCATCTCACATTATTGTGGAGAAGTAAATCGTCATACTCAGCATTGGCCTGTAGAGGGAGACAGAAAAGATAGCATACCTTGAGTGACTTCTAAACACAGCCCTACATAGCCTACTACAGCACTTCTGGTACCTGATTTTAATTTATTGTTTAATATCATAATGGTAGGCCTAAATGTATTATGTATAATTAATTTGCAAATAATGCCTAAAATACAACAACATGCAATAGCCTACTATACAGAAAATAAAGCTAGAAATTCAAATGAAAACCTCACCTCAGTCAAGAAAGTTCGCAAAAGCCTGTGCTGAAGGGCAGATGAGGCTCTTAAGTAATTCACAAGCTTCATGACATTCTCCATGACATCTGCATATTCTTTTCCAAGAGAGGCGCAAAGCACAGACTGGTGTATAATGCAGTGGTATGCCAGCATGCCTGGGTGATGCTCTTTCAGACGTTTTACAGCTCCCTTTGTCTTTCCAGTCATGGATGGGGCACCATCAGTTGCAATTGATACGACTGTCTTGATATCAATTCCCCTCTCATTAAGCATCTGCATTATGGCTTTAGATACGTCATCTCCAGTGGTGTGGCCAAGAAGAGGTGCCACACCCAGTATGTCTTCACAGAATACCCCCTTTGAACTGCTGAGGTATCTCACAAAGACACATAGCTGTGCTTTATCTGTGCGGTCTGTGGACTCGTCCGCAGCAAGTGAGATGCATTGCGCATTTTTCAAGTCCTCAGTTAATTGCTGCACTATGTCGTGTGCAAGTACTTCCACTCTTTTGACTGCGGTGGAGTCAGATAGTGGTATCTTATCAAACATATCTGACAGTTTATCCTTCTCATTTCCCTCAAACATTGCCTCAACAACCTCGTTGATACACTCCTTCACTATTTCTGCATCAGAGAAGGGCTTCTTATGTTTGGCCAGCACCCAAACCACTCGAAATGATGCTTCAGTTACTCTTTCTTGCAGTGTCAGTGTTTTTCGAAACAGTGAATGTGTTCCCTCATATGATGATTTTAACTGGTTGACTTTCGTGGTCCTTACCTCAGAATTTTGTGGGAACTGAGCCTCGAAATGTGCGTGCTTTGTGTCATAATGCCTTTTCACATTCGCGCTCTTCACTAAAGCGACGGTCTCCGTACAAATGAGACACATCGGCCTTGTGCTGGATTTGGGCAGAATGAACGCATACTTTTCTGTCCATTCCGCTTTAAATTCTCTATTTTCTTCGTCAACTTTTCTCTTCTTTTGGCACTTTGACAGAGACATGACGGTGCTCGCTGAAACAGGTTTGCGGCTTGCTAACGGCTCGTCAGGTTCGCGCATGCGGCTTGCTAACAGGTTTCGCCGACGTGTTTCCCCAAATGCCCGCCCTATTTCACTTCTGATTGGCTAAAACGTAAATCGCTTTGAGTGATAGGCTCATATTCCCTGTCATCAAGCCCTCTCGTCTTGAATGTCTCCTGGCAGTGTTTAGTTTCACAGAGCCGACTGGCAGACACGGACACAAACACAGATGATTTTGTCACTTGGACAAGGTGGCTACACGAGTAAAACAAAGCTAGATTGCCATGAATGATATTTGGTGACACTTTATTTCACATTAGAAATTATTTTTGACGCATTAAAATAATTTTGAAAATACATTGCAATTACGTTGCCTAATTCAAAATCTAAATGGGTCCGGACAGACATGCCCCGCGGTCCGCCGGCGGACCGGAGTCCGGAGTTTGAGTACCCCTGCCTTATTGTATAGGTATGGGATAAGGATTCCTCAGACGTCTCAGAGCAAAGCCTGGACACGAACAACTCCATGGGTCTGGGTTTTGCCACTCGCAACTGACCACAGTTGGGGGCGCTGCCAACGATGGCGTTACCACGTCGACGCCTTCGCACAGTTGTGAAGCCTTCGTTCTCGTCTGAGGCACCGGGGTTGCTACGTCGGGAGGCTGGCGTCGCTACAGCCTTCAGTACAGTTGATTGTGGGCACTCTCTGGGACGTGGGGGAAGGAAGCTTTCCCCTTTGTCCAGAGCGACAGCCGATGCATAGGTCTCGGTTGTAGTTGCATGCATCCCAGTTTGGCCTCTAATAGAGCGTGGGGTGGTGTCGCGATGCTGTTGCACTTCAGTTTTTAGGACAACAATCTCCGATTGGAGCTTCGCAATATTGCCATCCGCGTCCGATATGGACTTGGTAAACTCAGATCTAAGACTTAACACATCTTGAGAGGCGTCACGCATTGCTGCCATCTCTTGTCGTACAAGCCTTAGCTCTTGGAGGCACAGGGATGCATCAATGTTGGTGAGGTCAACTGCGGGTAAACGCAACCTTACCGAGGCAAATGTCGGCACCTGGTCAGGGTCCAAGGCATGTAGGACTTTCAGAATGTCCGTCATTTTGGACATGCTTTTGCCAGCACCCTGGCGCTTCTGGCACCTTTCACCGGGGTCAGAAACCTCATAAAGGAGCTTTTTACTGTTCTCGATTTCCTCGTCCGTATAGATTTCGCAGCATACCTTAGCAAGGTATGACAGCATAACACAACAGGTCATCTACAATGATGGTTTGTCATCTACAAACCACACCTTCAACAGCACCGCGGCTCCTCTGAGGTTGTGAACCACGGGCTGCAGAACATTCCGTACATAACACGACATCTCCCTGGCACGGGCGCCACCCACCTTGCAACCCTCACAGTTCGGCATCCCGATGGGAAGGGGGAGGGCTATCTTTTGATCATTTTCCTTAAAAGATCTGATTAAAGTTTTAAAAATCAATGCGTTAAAAAACTTTCCAGCTTGAGCAAAGTCGAGCAAGTGTTTGTTAATTTTCTCCGTGCGCGCAAGTCAGTGTTCCTAATACACCTGAATGTACGGTCTCTCTTTGAGTAACTTTCTCTCCATGCGTCTGTCTCTCAGCGTCTTTCAGCATCCTCTTGAATTAAGTTCAAGTTATCGTTGATGCGGCCCTCCAACACATTTCAGGTTTCTTATGTGGCCCCTTGTAAAAATGAATTTCCCACCCCTGAGTTACGGAGCTGGGCCATGGAGCTAACCCATGGAGCTAGGATTTTGATGCTAGGGAGAGTGGCAAGCTGGTTTGGCCAAAGGGCCAGAAGGGCCGCCAGAAGGGCCATCTGAAGGGCATGCGACAGCAAGGGGGGGACCTGCTATAAGACTTTGAGCCATGAAATAATAATAAGACTTTATTTACATAGCACATTTCATACAAGAATTGCAGCTCAATGTGCTTTACATAAAATCAAGCAGCAAATACCAGAAGTAAGTCACTGTCTGTGCATCCTGTCTCAGATATAGCTTTGCCTGTGAGAATTGAACTTGCAATGTTGTTTTCGGAAGTTGAAAGGCTGTCAGAATTGTTGTCTTAACCACCAGCATGTGGGGAAGTGCAAGAAGAGAGGTGTATAATACTGGGTAGCTTTGAAGTGGTTTGCAAGGCAGATCCTACTGTTTGACAGATGTCAATAACGGCAAACTGATTTGTGTGTATGACTTGAAATGGTCCATTTTGTAAGAAATGGTCTTCCAAAATGTCAGCATCTAAACTGAAATGTATGAGATTTTGTTTCTTCAGATATGTGGAAATTGTAGCATTGGAAACAGAAACGTTTGTGGTGTGATCCAGACACATCGTTGCCCTTGAAATTGTTTTGTAAGAGGATGATTTTTGTCGTAGTCTGCAGTTTCCACATCGATGTGTAGGATATTTACTATGAAACTCGATTTGTGGTTTGCGACACATTGGACATTTCCATGTCTGAGATTTCAATGGCTGTTATTTGAGCATTGGTGGTCTGGTAGGTTTCCTCCTCGTCAGACATTTCATTCAAGTAGTTTATGTCAACTTCTTCAATGTCAGCTATTTTTGTAATGACTGTGGTTTTGGTTGTATTCAGCCAAACCTTTCTGTTGGCATTTCTTGTGGTGAGATTTGTGAATTTGTATGTGGCGTTCACGTCAACAGCTGTGATGGTGTCATTCCACAGGTTGATCTTTACCGTTCCTGTTGCATCACTGCCGTACGCTTTGCTCAACTCCATGTCCACTCCTCGTACATTGATAGTCTCTGTTGGCCTTACTGCAATGATTTTGACGTTGACCATCGGCACCTAAAATGAGAAAAGTAGTATAAGGAAATACATCAGTATCAGCAAAGAACATGCATTACTTCAGCAAACAATGGACACTAAAAGTAGATGCACAATATCAGAAAGGCATCTGAATTGGGGATAATATTAGCAATAACATTTGAGATAATGTTATTGCAGAATATGGTGACAAGGTTTATTCATTCTCTTGCTTTAAAAACATCAGCTTGTCAATTAGTTTAATTTGGCTTTATCCTTCAAGTCACAAATGTTGCAAACATACACACATCTGAATAGAAATGCTGAAAAAGCAAGGCAGGCACATGCTTAGATAAGATTTCTAGCTTGCGGTAGACTCCAATCCAATCCTTTTGAGGCCAAGTGGATTTAAAAGTATCATTCAAGAAATTCTATAGAATTTGAATTAAGTAATTAAAATGTAAAACACTGCATAATCACCACTTAGACATTGATTCTTGCAAAAATTACCAAAATTATTCAGATAACCCGTTAAGGAGGAGCTTCACAAATATGTGATCGTTTGAATGTGGGTCCTACAGCGTAACATCACATGTGATTTCGAACATTCCAATTGAATATTTTACAATAAACAAACTATACGACAAACGCTTTAGTACGGCTTCAAATTATACTAATGAGAAAGCTAACAAGTAACACTATAGTAGTATTGGTACGAGTATTATGTTAGGCATCTTAGCCCGGAAGCTAACTAAACCTAGCTAGCTACCATTTCGGAAAAATAACTTGTGCTGTGGGGACCGTCGAAAATATTTAGAACCCACACATCTAAAAGGTTAAATGGTACACATGCATGTGTGCACATTAACAGGGAGTTATCACCTCTACCAAGTGTCGGCTACTTTGACGCTGGACAATTTACTATTGTCCAGTTTGATGCTGGACACAATATGGAAATAGGCAACGCAAATTTAGAAAAGTTATATGCATCATGTAAACAATTTGTCAAGTATCACCTGTTCTGCTGGTCCAAGATTTTTCAGTTCAGCGACAGAGCTCACTTTGTTGTTTCGTTGTTTGCATCGAAAAGGTAGTTCAGTCACTTGTAGAGTTGATCCTCTTGTTACCTTGATGTCAAAGCCATCTTTGTCCACAAAACCTATGACAATTTACAGTTAAATGTTTAGGCCACAGCTGCTTTACATACCAAGTTTGCATTAATATAACTGCATAACACACGGATCAGAATAAGATAGGAACGTTAAAGGAAATGTGTTTACAATGAAAACAATGAAAACAAATGATTTTGTAAATAGTTAACAGTGCATTAGGCTAACTACTTACTTAGTCAGCTGAATCGGTGTTGCTTTCTCCGCGGCTTGAACAAAGGACACGTGCTTCTCTGCAGAAAACACAATTGTTCGGCGGGAAGCGTCTTTGTCAGTTTGAAATGTAGCGTCGAAGTATTTGCTGTTGTTTGTTGCTATTTTAATAGGTGAAACATTATGTACATATCCAGAAATGTTTGTTAGCGTTTCTTCCTCGTGCTGCGGTTTACTCTTTTTATACGGCGGTCGAGAGCTCATCTTTGCGTTCTTTTTCGTCTTCTTGTTCGTCTGTTTTTGTTCATCTATTCTTTTTCGTCTAGTGTTGTTCGTCTTCTTGTTGCTCGTCTTCTTCTTGTTGCTCGTCTTCTTCTTCTTCTAGTTCCGTAGTGTGACCTGAGCCTTTATATAGGCTAGTCTGCACCACCGGTATGACTGGGTCTGAATGAATACTTGACTCTGTAAAGCGACTTTGAGTGTCCTGGAAAAGCGCTATACAAATAAAATGTATTATTATTATTATTATTACAGGTGCATGCCCGGCACCACCTGGGCGGGAGGGTGAAATGAAGTAGACCTATAGGCTACTTTCCATCATAAGAATATGTTAGTTTTTTAATCGTGAATATTCTGTTCAATTTGTAGGCTATAACGTGCGATTTATATTAAATACATGTATCTACTAACGTGCATGAAGGATACCACATTACTCCTAATTACAAGAGGATCTGATTTCGACAGCTCCTTAGCTGTCGAGGGAGCAAGATCCGGCACCGGTAACAGCACAAGTGAAGAGACAGAGAAACGATATGATGAAGTGATCATAGCATCAATCGCGCAAAAGACAGCCACAGCCATAGCCGTCAGCATCGAAAGCAAAATGAAAGACCTAACGTCGACCAGTGCCAGTAACAGCATTCAGTCCCAGGGTCAGGGACAAACGCAATCCTACGCAGAAGTTGCCAGGAACCTCAGTCGTTTCACAGGCACAATCAACAAGATCGTCGCAGGCACAACTACCCCCCAGCCGTCCTCGGGCAATCCTCAGGATTCCAGGGAGGTGGTCCAGCTGGTGGACGAGTATATCGAGCAGGAAAGGAGGCGCAAGAACCTCGTAGTTTTCAATGTTCCAGAGGACATAGAGGACGATGCAACTGGCAGTAAGTTAAGTGATACAAAAGTCTTCACAGACATCATTAAAGTGGAATTCAACCTTATCCCCAAGGTACAAGCTACAGACTGGGACGGAGGAACCCCGAGAAGCCAAGACCGCTCCTGATCAGAATGGACAATGATGACACCTCGAGCTGTGCCTTGATCCTCAGAAGAGCAAAGGACTTAAGAAACAGCATCCGATGGAGTAGTGTATATTGTGCCCGATATGACGCCAAATGAGAGGGAAGTGGATAGAAAGCTGCGACAGGAGCTCAAATCACAACGAGAAGCAGGGGAAGCAAACCTGGTCATTAGGCGCGGGCGTATAGTGTGCACGCAGACAACTAGGGAATCGCAGCCGCAGGATGGCCACGAAGACCAATCCCAAGCCTGACTCAATAACCAAAACCGCCTATCACGAAGAACCAGAAATGAGGAGGGGAAACTGAACATTATGTACACAAACATAGACCAACTACCAAACAAGAGGGACGATTTGATATTAGCCATAACAACAGAAGAGACTGATGTGATCATTCTAACGGAAGCAATTCCCAAGGCCCAGAGATCACCTATTGGAGCAGCCAGAATCACCATCCCTGGGTTCACAGCGCACATGAATTTCAACCCTGACCAGGAATCTTGGAGCATTGGGAAAGCGAGGGATAGTCATCTACACGGCAGACTACATTAATGCGACAGAATCCTCCTACAATGACATTGAGTTCCAGGAGCATCTGTGGGTACAAGTACGCATGAGAAGGCACGATAAGCTGATCATGGGAGGCATCTACAGAAGCCCATCCTCTGACCCAAGGTCGTCAACAGAGCACTTGGCACACCTTCTCCAAGTAGTCGTGGGGACTAGTCCTACGCACCTCGTAATCGCTGGCGATTTCAATAACCCTGAAATTGACTGGAAAGAAGCAACCTCTCGTGCAAACGATGCTCACCCATCCCACCAATTTCTTCGTTGTGTGCATGAAAACCTTCTGTACCAACATGTTTTCAAGCCGACTAGATATAGACCTGGAGAGTTACCGAACATTCTCGATCTAGTTCTAACAAACGAAGATGGAATGGTGGAAAACATTGAGTACCTACCAGGCATTGGACAGAGTGACCATATAAGACTGCAGTTCGAAACCAGGCTATACACTGAGAGAAAAGACAATCCCAAGCCAAGGCTCAATCTCTTCCGCGGTGACTATGCCAATATGGTTGCAGACTTATCCAGTATTGATTGGGACACCAGACTCGAGAACAAGTCCTTCGACGAGGCATACAGTAATTTCAAGGACGTTCTACAAGCCAGTATTGACTCACATATTCCCCTGACCAGCGAGAAATCATCCAGGAAGAACTTGTACTCCACCCTAGAAGTTAAGAGACTCTGCAAGAAGAAGCGGGCTAACTGGGACCGCTACACTACCTCTGGAGATGAGGTGGACTATGCCCGGTACACTGCTGTGCGAAATGACCTCAGAAGGCTCACTAGGAGACTCCGATATGAGTTTGAATCTAGCCTTGTTCGGGACATAAAGCAGAACCCAAAGTCCTTTTGGAGATACGTTAACTCTCGTCTGAAGACAAAAACTTCAATCGGAGACCTGAAGATGACTGATGGCACTATGACGAGTAGCAGCAAAGAGAAGGCAGACACCTTGAACCATTTCTTCTGTAGTGTGTTCACGGAGGAAGATACCAACCACATGCCTAGAATGGAAGCCAAGTATTACGGGTCCCCCCGGAGGACATTCAAATTACTCCTGAAATCATCTTGAAAAAAATGAAAAAGCTCAAGAAGGGGAAATCCCCCAGACCAGACAAGTGGCATCCTAAGATCCTAGCCGAGGTCGCGGAAGCTGTAGCCAAGCCGCTTGCTATCATCTTCCGAAAGTCGCTAGATGAAGGCCACCTGGCAGACGATTGGAGGCTTGCCCACATAACTGCCATACACAAGAAAGGACCGAAGTCTGAACCTGGAAACTACCGCCCCATCAGTCTCACATCTGTCATTGTGAAGCTTTTCGAGTCTGTTATAAGGGATGTGCTTGCAGACCACATGATGGTGAATGAACTGTTCTGTGACCAGCAGCATGGCTTTGTGCCCGGCAGATCGTGTACGACTAATCACCACAATTGACCTGTGGACTCAAGCGGTGGAGGCCGGTGAACCCCTGGATGCCATATACATTGACTTTCGAAAGGCCTTAATTCCGAACCCTGGGACTCATCAGGAAGAGTTTTCAACGGCTCGACGAGACAACTGTACCCATATTGTACAAGACCATGGTTCGCCCTATAATAGAGTATGGAAACGTCATCTGGGGCCCTCACTTCAAAGGTGACCAGCAGCTGCTTGATAGAGTACAGCATAAGGCGACGCAACTCATACCTGGTTTTGATGAAATCAGCTACGAGGACAGACTACGCCGCCCTCAAGCTCCCCACCCTTGAACACCGCCGCAAAAGAGGGGACATGATCCAGGTATTCAAGGTCGTCAAGGGGTTTGACCGCAACAACCCAAGCCGCCTGTTCAATTTCAATGTTGATGGACGCACCAGAGGCCATCCCTACAAGATCGTCAAACCCCTAGCCAAGAAGCCAGCCAGATCAAACTCCTTTAGCATCAGGTCAATCAACACCTGGAACAGCCTCACCGCGGATGTTGTAGCTGCCAAATCCGTCAACGCCTTCAAGTCAAAGCTGGACAGTTACTGGAGGGGGATGGAGTACACGACTAACCCAACATAGACTCTCATTACAAACTCTGGACTGTAGCTTAAGAACCGGATCTTATAGGCATTATACTGCCTCCTATCCGATGATGATGATTATGATCTGTGACGTATATGAAGTTCTGTTGGCAAGAAGCCCTTTAGTCTTGTTTCGACAAAAAAGGTAAGAATCGCTGTCCATGCTTTGTCTCTAATCTTATTAATGATATATGACTTCTCACCCATAGTATTTCTAATATTGGTAGGCTAATGGTTGGTAGCCTAATTATTGGGAAACAAGTGTAGCCTATAAAGGCATTGGTTTTATAGATTAAATCCAAGACCGAATTACGTGTGTGCTAGCTAGCTATAGTCTACTTATGTTTGTTATATCTGGTGTCATTATAGTACTGCCGTAATAAAAGCTGCAAAGCGTAACTGTTCTGCAACTCTTTTGCCATGTAGTTCAAGCATAGAGGTATTATAACTAGAGGGCGTCATGCATGGCTGCCAAGATGGCGTCTCCATTCATTTCTATGAAACATGCTCAGTGGCGCAGTGAGGCAAGCGAGAGTGCGAAACGGACATCGCCATCTTTCCACGTCCGTGTCTTCCGGTTTAAGCTAGAAAAAAAGTGAGCCTCTAGCTTTAAACAGGGGCTCACTTTTTTCCTAGCTCCGAGCTGGCTCCGAGACTCGTGCACGCTTGCTTGCAACTAGCTGTACACGTCATACTTTGCGACAACCAGTCGCGAGCTTGTGAGCTGGAGCTAAGGCATTGCAGAAAACTGTCAGAATGTGGTAGCCTACAAGTCCGATCAAAAAGCAGATACATGTGAATTTACGAAAATCAATACTGTAATATTATACGTGCAATGCCTATACGTTGTTCTTTTTGCTCCGTGTTTTTAGTTTGACTGCTAAGTATTGTGATGGATTAAAGAAACTGTAAGATTGAATATCCTATCTGGCTCCGTCGTTGTTCTAGCTCGGCAAAGCAAGCTTAATTAAGCCTATAGGCTATACCTATGTTACTATTATAATGATGATGAGTGTTGCTTACTATTACGAGCTTATTGTTGTATGTAAATGCCATCGTTGTGGTGTTAACTGACATACATTTCTAACAATATAACGACCATAACAATATTGTGTTAATCAGACATGATTTATTCATCTTCGTCTTTGCTCCAGAATAACATGTTACGATATTATAACTAGCGTTATATTAGGCTATAATTAGCCTACTTTGTCATGCAATGAGAATAATCGCGTGCATTAGCCTACAAAATGGTTAAATATGCTTTAAAATAACGGAAATAAACTCTACAAATAACCGTCATGTAGGCCTATATGTGCAAGCATTTGTAAAATGTGCTACAATTAAGGCAGGCAATTTTAGATTACCAAGTCCTTTCTCCTTGTTCTCATTCAGCTCAGGTAAATCAGCGACTTGCTGATGTTCCCTATAGTGCTCGTCCCCTGTTAGTATCCGCGAACACGTTTCGAGGCAACTTTTCTTGAGGTAAGCAAATAAATGGGGTGCTAGTTCACCCATTTTGGATTGGTTTCAAACATAGCAAAAATCAGGAAAAAAATGTCTATGAAAAAGCTAGTAGTATGTGCCAGGTTCGAGAATCGAACAAAAAATATTGGGGGAGATAGTTTTGTAAATGTTGACTGGAGTTAATAGATTCAAAACGACCGGAAGACCCGGAAGCCAAATCGAAAATGCAATACCACCTACATCCACCGGGGCCGTTGCCTCAAGCCAAGGGGCGAGCGGTGGGGGCTTGAGTTCAAGTGATGCGCGGAGGCATACGGGATTTGGTGAGGAACAGATTGATATGTAGCCTAATTATTGCGTGCAGAACAGTCAAAAAGATTGGCCAGATCGGATGTCACGAAAATGTTGAAGGTAGCCTAATTTCGGTGGGATTTTGATTTGATTTCTGTAGTCTTTGATTGTGATTTTTGATACTGACACTTGTTTTGACAATGCATTTATGTGCATCATGTTTACTGGTGTATTTGCTGAGTGTCATTAGTATAAGTGTGCAGAGTTACTGCTTATTATTTGTAATTATTTACCTGAACAGCCTAACTAAACTTAAACCTAGTCAACAAAAAATAATTACAGAACTAGAAGTGAATGGTGTCAATAGCACAGATAACTCAGCTATAGCAAATTAATTTAATAACTTTTTTAAAAGGTCAGTAGAGGAGCTAGCAGAGAATTTTGAACCAGCAATCTTATCCCTGCCCACAAATTCAGAGCCCTCAAAGCTCTTCCATATTAAGGAGGTAAGTCAGGAACAAACACTTAAAATCATTAATAAACTAAATGCTTCTAAAGCAAAGGACGCGTTTGGACTTGATACAGCCTTCATTAAAACTCATTGTTCTGTCCTGGTGAAACCCATAACACACTTAGTAAATCTCTCCATCAGATTTGGCAAATTTCCACAAAGCTGGAAACAAGCTATTATAACACCGATTTTTAAGGCGGGTGCAAAAGACCAGGCTTGTAACTATAGACCAATCTCTATACCGCCTGCTCTTTCCAAAATCTTAGAAAAGGCTGTTACAGAGCAATTAATAGACCATCTTGAGAGTAATGGTCTCATTAACAATAAACAGTTTGGTTTTAGACCAGGATACTCAACAGAACTGGGGAACTGCTACCTCACAGAGAATATCAAGAGTAGTCTGGACAGAGGTAATGTTGTGGGGGCTGTATTCATAGACCTTAAAAAGGCCTTTGACACCGTCAACCATAACATACTTCTAAACAAGCTCTGCACTTTTAATATGTCAAAACACACCATAAGCTGGTTTGCTTGCTTGGAGCATAGGGAGCAGAGGGTCAGGATAAACTCTGAGCCATTCTCTGCAAACTTAGGTATTCCGCAGGGATCGATTTTGGGGCCTCTGCTCTTCAGTCTCTACATAAATGACCTGCCCACCTGCTGTCGGTCATCCAACTGCCAAATGTACGCTGATGATACAGTGATTTATGCGTCAGCCAGAACATCAAGCGCAGCAGCGGACATATTAACTAAGGAGATGGAAGATGTATCCCGTTGGCTCAAAGACAACCATCTCACTCTTAACATTAAAAAGACAGTATCTATGTGTTTTTCAATAAGAGGGAAAGCCTCCTGTTCTATCAAAATTGACCAGGACACAATTGACCAAGTCAATGAATTTACATTTTTAGGAATCATCATAGACTCACAGCTTAAGTTTAATAAACACATTAAGAAACTCACTACAACGCTCCGAACAAATTTGAACTGTTTTAGAATGACAAGGCATCATATACCTGTTAAGGCAGCCTTACTGTTTTTTTCATGCCATGATACTGTCTCACTTGTCTTACTGCATCATCGTATGGAGCCAAGCCTCCCAGACATCAATTAAACCTATTTTATCATTATACAAACAGGCATGAAATATATTGGATCAGAAACCAATAAGGTGGCACCACTGCCTCATAGTAAAGACATATAATCTCTTGAGCTTTGAGAATTTTATGAAGCTCTCTTCTCTTAAACTAATTTTTAAATGTGCAAATAATCTTGCTCCTGCTGTATTATGTCCTTTTGTAACAAAAATAAGTACAAGAAGGGTGGCCACCAGAGGAGCAGTGAACGGCAACTGCGTAGCAGAGGTGCGCAAAACTTCTTTTGGCCAGTCGAGTTTCTCAGTTATTGGAACTCAAATGTGGAACAATTTACCAACTATAATAAAAACACAAACTGAGTTTAAAACAT
Organism: Mallotus villosus; assembly: GCA_903064625.1. Classification (NCBI taxonomy): domain Eukaryota; kingdom Metazoa; phylum Chordata; class Actinopteri; order Osmeriformes; family Salangidae; genus Mallotus; species Mallotus villosus. The sequence goes on along the minus strand of CAEFZP010001901.1, from coordinate 11,223 downwards.
TTAACAGACAACTGACGGAAAGAACACTGGCTGAAGGAAAACCAAAAATGTAATCATGACAACACACAATAGATAACACACAAACATGCACACACAGCATATATAGGTCACACTCATCATATTGTTTCTTCTTTCTGCACAAGGTTTTAATGTTATAGGAAGTATGTTTTAAGATAGCATATATTTGTATAATTGTATACTGTAGGCCTATATATTGTTTAATTGTATAATTGTGTATTTTAGGTGACTTATATATTTTATTAGAATAGGTAGCCTGATCAGGGACTGAGGTTGCAAATTAGCTATCTAGCTACAAACCTTTTATGTATTCACATCTGCAAGTTGTGTCATGGCCTTGCCATGTCATGTTTGTAATAATGTGCACTGCTTTGTCCCTGCTAAATAAACTACAAACAAACAAACATGGCATTGGGCATGAGGACCAGGGCAGGGACATGGCAGTGGGCATGGGGGGCAGGGCAGGGACATGGCAGTGGGCATGGGGGGGCAGGTGATGGAAATGGGAGAAGTTGGACATCATAAAAAAACACTTCCTTCTTGCAACATTCAGCCATGCCGTTGCAGACAGACTTTCACAACACAGACAATGGATTCTCGAGCTTACGACACCTAAAGTGGACGTTTCTAAAACCTACAGCAACATCTTCAACCATACAGTTAAGCAACAAGTCCTTTTTCCCAGACATGAGTAAAGCCAGTTTGTGCAAAGTCATATTTTCTGGTTGTGGATGTAGAAAGACCACTCATATACAGATTCCAATAAGACTTCCACACCAAACTTACAACTGTCGATCAACTGGAACCCTTGTTGGTGACTGCTGTCTGAACTCAAATAAACATATAAAGATTACACTCTTACAATTCTACAGATGAATAGACATCAGTAGCTCTATTTAATTGAGATTTCCTGTAAACCACCTGATTTACCAGAGGTAGTTATGTCTTAAGGGGAGGAGTGTGGGCTGGATATAGTGTTAATCAATGACCAGGGTACACCTGTCAGAGGTACTGAGTAGTTCAGAGTGTGGGATGTATACTGTATATAAATCAAAAGCAATCCAACTATAGCCAGTCTTTGGTGGACAGGCAAGAAGGTAAGTCAGATACCGTTTCACTGATTTCAAATTGTAATGAATGCTTAGAGATTTCAGATAAATCTGTATGTCTTATGTTTTTCAAACACGGTTTTTTAAAACATGAATTTTATTTATTGTGTTTATTTCAAACATTGAATCAAGTCAAATCTAAATGTATTTGTATAGCCCTTTTTACACGCAAGCATGTCACAGAGGGCTTCACATAAGCCCATGGAACTGCCCCTCAACCAACCTAAATCCATTTACATTACATTTACATTTAGTCATATAGCAGTAACAGTAAATAATAAGAATATAATAACAACAGTAAAATAAATACAGGGTCATTCCCCCCGAGGCAAATTGGGTGAAGTGCCTTGCCAAGGACACAACGTCATTTGGCACAGCCGGAATGGAACTGGCAATCTTCTGATTAGTTCTGATCATCTGACTCCCAAACACAAAGGCAGTTTGAAATGTAGTATGAAATGTAGTATGAAATGTAGTATGAAATGTTTTCTTGGAGAGTATGAAATGTTTTCTTGGAGATTTAAGTTGAACATTTAGTCATGTCCTTAAGGATTACCTTTCAATTTTAATTAAGCATATATGGAAGTTTAGTAGACTCTTTATTCAAATGGAAAGCATTTTTTTTCAAATGTTAATTTAATATACAAATGACAATGCAATCCTCAATTAAGGTTGAATTATTTTAAATACTATTTTTAATTAAAACTTATTACATAGCATTTCTTATTGACAAGGTTTTTTCAACTCTATATCCAAATGGAAATTTATTTTTCAAATGGCAATTCGATGTGCAAGGTGGCAATACAATCCACAATTCAAATTGAAAGCTCGTTAAATCTCACATGCAACAAGAACAGTCAAGAGGGTGTGTCAAATTTGTGTTTCGGTGATATGATTCAAATAGTGAAGAACTTTTACATATTTCACACTTACTTTTTAAGTCTTGGTTTAGGTCAATAGGTCTATGTTTTTTTAAACATATAGTGTTTTCAAACTTCATAGTGGATGGTGTGAAGAGGGCTGATTGTTTCATTCGGGTGTTGCCAGCAGTATGGTGATTGACAGTACTGCTCTTTGGACGTCATTTATTCCTTGTGAGAATCATGTTTTTGCACTCTGAAACATTCATCAGTGATTGTAGTGTGTGTAGATTACATTCACGGGACAGGTTATAAATTCTTGCTTTAATGATATAAGAACACTGATAAATGTTGTGGTTTATTGGTGAAAAGGGGTATGTTCTGTAGCACGTAACATTTTAGGCCTATTTTTTTAATCAAATGTCACATTTCAACTTCGTACAGTGCCCGGTTCTCAAGATAATCCAGACTGACGAGAAGGTAGAAATTCAGAATTTCTGCATTCTCGTTAGTCTGCTTGTATCTCAATCTTTTTAGTATAATTCCAAGAATCTCAGTCTGTGTGTTTCTGTTATTGTGGCTGGATTATCTTGAGAACCGGGCACTGTATGAAGATGAAAATTGCCAAATTGTGAATTATGAACAAGTAGTCTGTTACACTCACCAATAGACCACTTTCATGTTTACCAACATTCAGGATGCGCGCGCAGCTAGGTTTCAGAAAACCGGGAAAGGATAGCATTTACAATGGCAAAAGGACCACACGGATCATACAAATTGTTAGATTTAAAAGACGAAAAAGTCAGAGGAGGACAGCCTTAGAGAGAGAAAAAGCGATTCCCCATTGATCCGTCGGATCAGAATTTTGATTTGGGTCACGAAAGTCTTGACATTTGCGTGAGAATGTCGCCCGGTACAGACCGCATAGTGGAGCGGCAGCCATGTCTTCGCGTCATGTCACAAAGTTCATAATTTTACAGTTTTACAGTCAATTCGACATCTAAAAAGTCGAGCAGGGCAGCTTTCAATAGATATGGGAATTCTGCTTTTAGCCAGCTGGTCCGATTATTTTTGTGATTTGTTTAAACTGGCAATTTGAGTGTGAGACTTCGTCCCCTAGCCTCAGTCAGACTCGTTGCTTACTGGCAGTGTGCACAATGTTGTATTTCACTCCAGAAACGTCAGAGAGGACTGCCTAACGTAGATACGAGCCTGCTGAAGATAGCCAGTATATTGGATTTCCTTAACCGAGCCTGTTTCATTACTAATTTTCCTGAGAAAGCGACCTCCGTTAGCCAGGCTAGTTTTGCCCGATCAGGTCAGGTCAGGCTATTTAAAGCTATGGGGGTCAAGTGACTTTTGTGCATTGACAAGTGAAATGTAAATGTACTCGTCCAAAGGACAAGTGCCTCAAACAGTTAATGTCAAGCCCTGTAATCCAGTGACAGAGATATATGATGACCTGATCGACACTCCAAGTGTATTATACTGGGGAGAAGTTCGTCTTTTGCAACCCACATGCGCAGTTGAGCCAGTTTGACAGTCGTGTGACGTAGGGTTGAAAGTGGTCCATGTTGTATGTGAAAACACTACACGAAACAGGAGAGCCGCATCGATTCAACCGTTTACTGAAACTCATTCCAACTGACACACCGACCGGAAACACGTCATCGGTTACATCAAAATACAGGCATGTTATCAGAATAAGAGCATGCCGTGAAACCCTGTCATGGAGACATAACATTTTCCCCCCTCTCCAGGGCAGATCCAACCCACATCCCTGAGTGAGAGATAACACAAATAACAAATCACATCGATAGAAAACCCGTTGTAGGAAACATTCAGAATACATTGTTAATGACTTCAGTCCAGCCCGAACATATCATTACCAGGCTAAAGAACTGGAACAGTCTTGATGATGTTGAAACATTCAGACATAGTCCATGAGGTAGCCCGGTTTGGAGCGGGCACGGACTGGTCGTGCTGCAGGACTAACTGGGCCTCCAGAGTCCGGATCAGGATCTCGGCTGGCCTCCAGGTCTGCTGCAGTAGGTGGGGCCACTCTGCGGAGGCGGCGTGCATGCCACCGCGTTCCGTCTGAGTGGCGAAAGGTGGCAGGTCCCAGTTGCTCAGTCACCTGGAAAGGCGCTGACCAGAATGACAAAAGCTTATGGCCCCGTGTGGGCCTCCGGACCCTGACCCAATCCAGAATGGTGAAGGCTGGGTGTTTGGCCCTGTGGGACCGGTCAAAGCGCTGTTTAGTTGCCTGCTGTCGTGCTGAGACTCGGTCGCGTAGCTGATCCGTTGTTTTCCCCTGGGCCCCCTGTGATGTCAGGTGAGCAGGAACACGCAGGCGGTCCAGGGGTAGTGATAGCTCCTGCCCCAACATCAGAAGTGCTGGTGAGCTGTCTGTTGTAGAGTGTTGAGCAGCTCGGTAGTGCAGCAGGGTCCGCAGGAGTGCTGCTGAGAATTGAAACCCCTCTGCTAAGTGAGCTCTGATACCATTCTTCAGCGTCTGGTTCATGCGCTCCACACCCCCATTCGCCTGAGGGTTATAAAAGGCTGTGCGTATGTGTCTGATCCCCCGCTCACTCAGAAAAGTCGTGAACTCGGCAGAGATGAATTGCGGCCCATTGTCTGTGGTGATTGTCGTGGGCATGCCCCAACGAGCAAAAAGCACCTCCAGAAAGTCAATGACCGCCTGTGTGGTGACCGACCCTGTAGATACTGCCTCAGGCCACTTAGAGTACAGGTCATAGGCCACGATGAGGAACCGTTGATGATGTGGGACGCCACGGAGCTCACCACAAATGTCCATCTGGATGTGCTCCCAAGGCCCAGCTGGCCACTGCAGTGGCTGAAGGGGAGGAGCCGGTGGGGGGCCAGTCTTTCCACTCACCAGGCAGGCTGTGCAGTCTCTCACCATAGCCTCCACATCGCCTCCACATCGCCATCTATTCCTGGCCACCAGACCACTTCCCGGCAGCGCTGTTTGACCTTGACGATGCCGAGGTGGCCTTCATGGGCAATGGACAGGACACGTGACTGTAAGGCGGAGGGTATGACTGTGCGATGGCCCCTTGCAAGGCAGTGGTCGCTCCAGCAAAAAAGTTCATCTTTAAACCGGCGGAAAGGCGCCAGGCTGTCTGGTAGGCCAGAGGCTGAAGGCCAGCCGGAGTGGATGAAAGTGCGGAGCTGTGAGAACACTGGGTCCTGTTCGGAGGCCTGTTGGAGCTCTTGAAGTGACACTATTGCCTCAAGAGGGGAGTGGAGGAGCTGAATGAGGTCCAGGTCGCTGTTGTCTGGAGTCGGCTCCACAGCTGGAGGTGGCGTGGAGCGGGACAGTAAGTCCGCCACCACATTCTCCCGCCCTGGTGTGAACTGCAGTGTGAAATTGTACTGGTGAAGTCTCTCATACCAGCGGTGGATGCGCAGAGGCCTGTGCCCAGAACCAGATGTGGCAAGCAGGGCTGTAAGCGATTGGTGGTCCATACGTAATGTGAATGAACGGCCATACACATACATATGCCACCGCTCACATGCCCAGACACAGGCCAGGGCCTCTCTCTTCCCCACGGAGTACTTCTGCTCCGCTGAATTAAGAGCTCGGGAGGCAAAAGTAATAGGCCGCTCTGTACCGTTGTGAAGCTGAGACAGCACAGCCCCCACTGCGTAGTTGGAGGCATCACAGGTGACCAGCGTCGGGCTGGGTGGGTCGAAGTTGGCGAGTACTGGTGGTGCGATGAGCTGGGCCTTCAGCTGCATGACAGCATCTTCGCAGGCAGGGGTCCATGCCCATTGGGCGTCTTTTTTAAGGAGCAGCCGGAGAGGGGCAGTGGTGGAGGAATACTGGGGAAGAAAACGCAAGTAATAGGCGGTCATGCCAAGGAAGGAGGCAATGTGGGCAGGGCTGGAGGGCATGGGCAGCCGTTGAATGGCCTCCACGTTAGAGTGAAGTGGGCTGAGGCCTTCTGGGGTCAGGCGAAACCCCACAAACTCCACTTCGGACGCGGAGAAGATGCATTTCTCCCCATTCAGTGTGAGGGCATGGGAGGCAAGCGTTTCAAGCACCTGTGTGAGACGTTGGTCGTGGATGGCAGTCGTTGATCCGTGTACCACTATGTCGTCCAGGAATATCACCACCCCTGGGATGCCAGCAAAGATGGTGGACATTATTTTCTGGAAGCAGCTAGGGGCAGAGCATAGACCAAAAGGTACCCTGGTGTAGCGGAAGACGCCTGCGTGTGTGACGAAAGCGGTGAGGTTACGGCTGTCAGGGTGTAGAGGTACCTGCAGATAGCCTTGGCGGAGGTCAAGCTTAGAAAAGATCTTGGAGCCGTAAAACTGAGTAGTCAGTTCCTCTGCCGTGGGCAGCGGGTATTTGTCGGGCACAACAGCCTTGTTCACCGCCCTCAGGTCCACACACACACGCAAACCGCCTGACTTCTTCTTTGCAATGACCAGATTAGAAATCCAGGGCGAGGCGTTGACTGACTCAATGATGCCTATTTCCAACAGCTTTGTCAGCTCTGCTGTGACGTCATCGCGTAGTGCCAGGGGAATGCGGCGGAGAGGCTGTATGTCCTTACGGAGGAGAGGTTGATGGGTGAAAGCTGAGATGCAGCCTAGGCCAGAAAAGAGTGCTGGCCATCGCTGTTCACATGGTGAGCTGACCAGGTGAATTGTTGCTCCACAGCTGTCCATGAACGTGAAGCCCAAGCTGGTGATGAGGTCCAGCCCCATAAGGTTAGCTCCATGCCGTGCCACTTGAAAAGTGAAGGTAGCCAAGGATGCTTTGCCATGGCGCACCGAACAGCTGAGGGAGGCCACTAAGTCGATCTTGGAATTGCCATATCCACGGAGAACAGCCAAAGGCGTCTGCAGCGCGATGTGGGGCAGGAAGCACTTGACTGTGGACCAGTTGAGGAGTGATAAAGCCGCTCCAGTATCCAGCAGTAAAGGAACACAGACCCCATCTAGTTCCACTGTGCACGTCTTGAAGGACACTCTTGCAGAGCTGACCGAGTGTAAGGGTGTTGGGGCTGATGAGCTAGCCCCAGCCTGTCGTGGGCCTGTCCGTGGGCCTAGCACGGACGGCGCAGAGCGACAGACTTTGGCGAAGTGGTTCTCTCTCCTGCAGCACTGGCAGACTTTTCCCTTGGCCGGGCATGTTGGGGCTCTGCTCATGTGTGAAGAGGAGCCACAGTTGCCACAGCTGCGACGTGGCTGGCTAGGGGTGCGGGCTGTGTAGTTAATCCCTGGGTCCGTGTCTGATGACGCAGGGCTAGGTGAGCGCTCAGAATCCTCCACATGCTGTGTTAAGGCGGGCTGAGAGAAACCGCAGGAAGCTAGTTGTGATGTCAGCTCGGTAGCTTTTTCGATCTGCAAGGCTATTTCAAGCGCTTTTGGGGTGGGTTGCGTGTTCTGCAAGCTGGTCCCTTATCATCTCCTGCTCCATTTCACCGAATTTACAGAAAACCGCTAAGCTGCGGAGGTCGGCTACATAATGCTGAACTGACTCGCCCGCTTTCATCAAAATACAGGCATGTTATCAGAATAAGAGCATGCCGTGAAACCCTGTCATGGAGACATAACAGTCTATATATTTTGAGGTTGCACAGATTACATTTGGGGGGGAATGTGACCAAAATGGTTTCAAATCTGAGCCTTAAAAATGAGAACATTCACAAATTAGTGAGTACTTTTTATTTGTAAAAAAAGTCCTTATTCCTGTAAACAGATATTATTTTATTGCGTGTACTTTTAGCGTCATGAACAGGCAGCTCAACAATGTTTAACCTTAAAGATGGGGGTCAAGTTCAAGCCTTTTTCAAACACGTGTGTATCAGTGAAACTCACTCCTCAGGTATTTAATAGGCCACCCGCTTCATTGATTGCTAGCTTTTCTTTAGCGTAGTAGGTAGTGGTGGGGCTTTGGAAGTCAGAGATGGTAGGATCGACTCCTGGTCGGAGCGAACAGTGCCTCTGACGGAGCTTGCAAGACCACGTCTGTTACACGTTTACATGGTGGCTTTATTTGTGTAACATGAATCATGACACAGTGTAGTATGTCATGTGTTGTTCATCTGCGGTTGTATTTAGCTCATTTTAAGACCTGCTAAGTTTTTTCAGCATCAACAAAATATTTTTTATCTGGTACGCGTGTTCCATTCGACACAACGCCCCTCACATAGCATGGGTGGCAGTATGCAGGGTACCACTTTCTATGGTACCACTCATTTCACCCGAGCAAAAGCACGGAGGGGGGGGGTAAGGAAGGAGATTTATTACTCAAAAGTTGTAAATAGTTGGCGAATTAGCAGAAAAGGTCATCAAGATGAAAAGCAACAAAGAGCTCACCCCTTTTACTCTAAAATACTAAATTATTGTACCTTTACATTTATTCATTTAGCAGACACTTTTATCCAAAGCGACTTCAGAGAGAGAGCTTTACAAAAGTGCATAGGTCACTGATCATAACAACGAGATATCCCCAACATTGCAGGTAGTCAAACATGAAGCATACATTGTGAAAACCAAAAATAAGTGCCAAAGGGAAGAATCATAAGAGCATGAAGTTAAACAAGTTACAATTAAACAACATGGACCTCAAAAGTGCAAGAGTGTACCTGTGGAAAAGCAATCAACAGTAAACTACTTCACAGCGAGTAACAAGCGAGTAATTGTAACAAGCTTCAAGTTCATGAACAAGCTTAGGGGGTGCAGTGTTTCTAACAGTTGATGTTAGCCTCAGCAGTATGTTCTGTTCTTCTGTAAATTGTTACTGTAACTGTACGAAAATGAAACATTGCCAGCGTGGTGATTGTATTTATGTTTTATTTTTGGTCAGGTATTGACCACCTGACCAAAAGTTGTAAAAATAAAAGAGCTATTTTATTGGGTGTGCTCTAGGCTTCGCCGGAGCCAACCTTTGTTATCTCACATATATATTTATTATTTATTTTCCCACCCCTAAAACTCGGTCAATATTTGGACTACATAGAGAACGACCCAGTCAAACATTCCGTCTTGGTAGCGATTGAGTTGCTTGTATGAGAATTTACGTTCCGATGCATGGTTTAAGCTTAAAGTACATTTTTGTGGCGAAAAGTGAAGCTAATGTGGCTAACTTGCTAGCCACAGTCATTGACGTTCCTAACGTCACGAAAACACGCGTGACTGCCAGGCTGTAGAAGAACATTCGTTTAGCAGCTCGTTAACTTCTGGGAGATAGCTAGGCTAACTTGAAATGCCAGAAGCAAAGAAGCCAGGGTGATAACTATTTACTCATTTAACATTGTCATACAAAACAACATTCTGAAATGTTATGTACAATATCAGATATGCTGATATTATTAAGTACATATATTTTCGGAAACGGTAGTCTGTAGTTAGCATCATGACATTACCCTCTGTTGCCCGGGCGACATGCGACACATACGACAGCGGTCTGTGATACATCTGTTTTCAATTGTTAAAATAACCATTCCTCACAAATAAGTGTTTTGGTATTTATTAGACATGACATTGCAAGTCAACGATTTGTAATGCCACAAGCAAAGAGGCTATGGTGATAGCTAACTATTTACTCATTTAACATTATGATATGAAACACAATTTTGAAATGTAGCCAGCTAAAATATGATAGCTCTATACTGTACGCTGATATTAGGGCTAAGCTAGTATAGATTTACTTTCGGAAACAGTAGTCTGCTATTTCAGAGAGGAGGTATCTGTTACCAAAAGTGTTAAACCTATCTAGCTACAGCTAATTTGCTACCTTGTAGTCTTCCGTTCCAGACCGCTTCTGGGAGGTACTGTACAAATCGTCCACCAGCTCGTCCAGCCACCAGCTAGTGCTGTAGTGGTATAGCTGTAGCCAGTTAGCTAACAAACATCTAGCTAGTCTAGTCAGCTTTGTTGTCTTTGCGCTGTTGGTCAGCTACAATACAAAGTGATTCTTCATTGCCACAGCCTAAACTTGTCAATCTGTTCATGAAAAAAATATTTAATGTTCAGCCTAAACCGTAGCCTACAACGGAACGTTACATCGAATTCAACCAACGCAATCGCTAGCTACCAAGACGAACACTGTAGTATACAATTTACCGGGGCAGCTTCTCCACAAAGGACTATATTGCATTTTGCGTTGTTACTGACAATGAGCGCTATTGAGCTTTTTATGCATGAGCGATTTTCCACTAAATAAATGTCAAACTTATTTAGGTTTTTGGGGGCATATTTTCAGTTAGCAGACATACTGTTTGAATCGCGATTCCATCTGAAATATTGCCAGTGATAACGTTGTTACAGTAGCTTCTTTCCAAGGGTGTTCTTAATGAATTATGCAATAGCCTATGAGTAGGCTAAATGCTTGAAAATATCACTAGAAGGGAAAAACTTAAAGGGACGGACCCACCTGCAACCGACGCAAACAGGCACACCCTCACAATTTCCCCAAACATTGCATGCTCTCTAGTTTCATTTGCTGCCTATCATTTTTGTTTTACTGTACTTTATAGCCTGGTATTGACTTTAGTTAACCAGTGTTAGTGATCAGTTTAGCAAAACCTTCCTCTTTATGTACAAATTTATGTTTGGTTTATGTGTTCTGTTGATAGTTTATAGGCATTCTACTACACGGTTTTTCACTTTAATTGGATGGTCCTAAAACACGTCTACAAACATTTAGTGGAGAATGCCTACTAATAGTTTGTAAATAATCAAGAAGAGAAGCACATTATCTTTAGTTGAGAATCAATACATTATCAACAGATAGTAAACATACCAGTTAACTGACAATTAGTTGAATGTTGGTAAAAAAAAACATGAAAGTCAGCAGACATTTTCTAAAGTCTGTAGATCAACCCTTGAAATGCATCTGATAGTACACAGACAGTTAGTTGAATGCATGGTACTTGTCTGTTGAAACTGTTGAATGTCAACTGATTCATTGTTGACAAGCTACTGAGTAGTTACTGATAACCAAGCTAACTTTTGGCGTGTCAACAGACGGACCATCAAAATAAAGTGTTACCGAATGTTTTCCATGCATGTATATGTCCTTTAGGCAATAAGTAAAGTCGGTAATCTTGTATTTTTTATTTCCTCAGGCAAGAAGTCAAAGAGTAAAAAAGGCAACATGTCAGATCTAGAACCTCCAGATACTGCAGCAAAACTCAGGAAGCGTGAAGATGAGAAGACGGAACCAAGAGGTGCCGTTGATGATGAGGAAA
>CAEFZP010001900.1:0-58974 GCA_903064625.1 Mallotus villosus | reverse complement strand
CACACACACACACACACACAGCGAGGGCCACCCCCCCACACACCACAGCAGGGCCACACACACACACACACGCAGTGAGGGCCACCCCCCACACACACACATACGCACACACCACAGCGAGACACACACATACGCACACACACACACACCACAGCGAGGGCCACCCCCCCCCACACACACACTGCAGCGAGGGCCACCCCCCCCACACACACACACATACGCACACACACACAATACCCATGATGCTCCTTTCTCATGGTAATCAGCCCACTGCCCGCAGAGGTGCATTGTGGGACAGGGAGGAGACCTCCCTCGATCTGCCACACATACACACATGGACAAAAACACACACATGCAATTCACACACACACATTTAGTACACATTCAAACAGTACACACATGAAGACATAAAAACAACTTACACACACGTGAATACACAGCAACAACTTGACGACACTTGCACACAAACAGACATGATGAACTACACACGAGCACAAGTGTGTGTGTGAGAGTGTGTGTGTGAGCTCTCTCCCTCACTCGATGTTGATAACACTCTCTCCCACACACACACTCTCTCACACACACATTCTCTCACACACACATTCTCTCAATCACAAAAGCTAGGATGTTTTGTACAGCCTGAAATAAGCAGTAGTTCTGTCAGACCTTCCAGCTGCTCAGGGTTGAGAAGGCAGGAAATACAAACTAAAGTACTATAAGTCCTTATACAAACTAAAGTACTATAAGTTCTTATACAAAGTAGAGTTAGATATGATATAGTATAGGGGTTTACTCTGGTGTTATGAGCCTATGTAGTATAAATCTACATGTGTTATACACTATAAATATTCTGTTTATATATGTAGAATGTAGATTCTGGCTGGTGTTATAGATTTAGAAAATGTATGTGGTATCTATGTCATAGCCTATGTGCAGAATATGTCTTTAATATAAAACGATGTATATAAGCCTAGGCCTATTCAGGCTGGTGTTATATATGTAGTAGACATATATATGTGTCCAGTATGTAGTGTAAATACTGTACAATATATGCTGGCTGGCTTGCAGGCTACTGTTATAAACATCCCTTTCCCCAACGATAATCAGAAGCTAATGCTACTGCAACTTATTGCCAAATATAGCAAAACATTTAGTAGTTTGTTTATGTTTTAAGAGTTTGACAGCTTATTCATCCATCCTGCCCATCATTGCATCTAATCAATGGAATTTAAACATAAACGTGCATCGTGTCAACAAAACACAAACTTAATCCTGAAAGCTGCTGAGTAAAGTTCCTCTCCTGAACAGATTGAACTATAAGAGGCGGAAGCAGAAACACATGAGTCTCAACTTGCACAGAAACATGTCAATAACAAAGGCATTGTCTCGTGACGATCTCACTTCCATTTCCTTATTATGTAGCTCGAGGCGCTGGAAACGCGACTGATGGAGCTCGCGAGTCTCCACAACAAGGAATCTCAACAAAACAGTGAAGACTTGAATAACTAGGCTACGTTATTTATCCTGCACGTGCACGCCTAACCCTATGTTTCGGTAAATGACAGAAAACTCAAAGTGGCCCAATTGACTGTTGATACAAAGTGCATGTTCATATTTTACGTGTTATATCAGTGTCAGCGTGGCGCACGCGTGGACTCGTGGGCTGTAGTGCGGCTAAGAGCGGCCTAGGTGATCAGTGGTGTACATTATGCTGCTGCGATCATACGAGTTACAACGTGGGCTGTCTAATTGGTGATTCCTAATATTAGGCTACTGCACCTTTCACACACACACACACACACACGCACACACACACACACGCACACACACACGCACACACACACACACACACACACACACCACACACACACGCACACACACACACACGCACACACACACACACACACACACACACACACGCACACACACACACACACACACACACACAGGCAGCCTGCAGGTGTTGAACAGAGATAGCATGACGTCCGCTTACACTCTTGGGCTAAAGCAAACATTAACTGTCACAAAACTACCACAGATCTCCTCAGACGAGGCAAACAGAACCATCTTCAGGGAGAAAGTAGTTCATTTAGTGCAGGATGAACAATCACTTGTTGATTCAAATGTTTTATATGCAGAGATATAGAGCAGGGGAAGAACACAAAATTACGTTCAAAATAACAACATGAAGAACCAAGCCAACAGCAACACCTGAGAGCCTCGCGCCGTCACCTCGCGCCGTCACCTCGCGGTCTAGCTCGTGCGCCGCTGGCTGTTCTACTTGTTGTTACACTTCTAAAGCAGAAAAACGAGCATCTCAACCTGTACAGAAACATGCGCAATCAACGACAAACAAATGTCACACGACACATATCTATAGCCTACTACCGACTGGACGGAGTTTCATCGAAGGAAGAAAGTTATGCTTCTCAGGTTGGTTGGACCTTTCGGGAGCTCCGAAATCGAGCAACAGTTTAGGCTATAAGACATGACGCGAGTAAACACAGTAGAACAAATGTTATGTAGGCTACTTTTACCAAAAGTGCAGCGTACACCATGGCACGTTCCCCCTGACATCTCCCTCGCTCCTCTGCAATGGCATGCTCAACATGATAAATATTCGGAAATTGCCTAAAATTCCGCAATATGAGGAAAACTTGCACAGAACATCAATCAACAATCCCAAAGACACCGTCGACAAAGTGCATGTTGTTTAGAGCGTCAATGATTTACACAGACTTTATATTTATCGACAAAGCTTCGAGTGAGGAGACGATCGGCGTAATTAAAAATTAAATAGCCCGATGCTTACACAGGCTACTTCCACAAAATAATCTAAATTCCACCCGGTTCGACTGCAGAGTATGAACAACATGATCATGACAAGTAAACTCTTGCGAATGTCAATATATCGATAACGAGAGGAAAAAGTTGCGGTAATGATCCAAATCCTATTAAAAAAACATGCACACATCAGAACGTGCAGCATTACGAGGTCTTCAGAAAACGAGTTACCCACCAAAAAGTTCCCAGCGCCGCATTTGTCAATTTCTTATGGAAACTCGGTAATAATCCATCCGGACTGGAAGCGAAGCGACGGCGGGAGACCCCACGCCACCTTTCCCGGACTTTCTCTCTTCGATCTGTTGTTTTATTATTTTTTCCAATTTTTTTCTATAATTTTTCTATATTCGGGGCCTGAGTGTCTCGCTCTGTGCTCAGGCAGCAGCGGAGTTATGGGGCGCGAGCATTGTGGGAGTGTGACGTCAGGCCACTTTCACAAACTTTTTACCAGAGGCTTGCTGGGTGAACGAGTGGTAGCTGTGCTATGTTTATTATATGTGACTTATTTAGACTCTGTCATGTTAGTTGACTGGTATAAGTGTAAATAGTCTATAACTCGACCTGACTTCGTTTTTCAGAAATGTCTGGAAATGCATTAGGAAGAATAAAGTGAGATAATGCGTCGCAAGTGTCCGATTTAATAAAAAATGTTTTCATTATTACAATCTAATTAGTAGGCTAAATACAAACATGGGTCACTGTTTTAAAAACGTAAATAATCAGTGTCTTTATTACAGACGATGTTACAGACTATGGATTATAAACAGAATTCGTTTTAAACGCCTTATTGTTAAGCTAAATTAGTTACGTTGATATCGTTTAGTTTGATCATTCAAATTGTATTTGGAATATATGTTTTTTAAGTTTATAGTATAAGATTACTATGTAGTTCATTATGTGAACGGGTTATGTTTAACTTTCATAAACAGACAGTTGGTCACATTTTATTAACAATTCTTCTGAAGGTTGACAGTTTTCTCCTGCTTGGCGGTAGAACATTGTTATTAATTTATGAACGAATAATTTGGAAAGAAAATAGAGTCTGATATGTACTTAACTTTTGAACAATTATAAATATTCATTTTATTTTTATGAATCATAACAGCGCTTCCACTTACAATTTTGTGTGTGTTATGCGTTGTATTCAATATGGGATTATGTTTTGATTTTCAAATAAGTGTTAAATAAAACAACAATTTATCACAGTCCAGTGCAGGCTGTTTTTAACTCTGAAAGCTCTTTAAAGCCCTTTCACAGGGAGCAAGTTATCCTCACTAGGGAAACTGCTGTTTAGGATCGCCTTGGGACAATCTATAACTAGTATGAAAGTTAAGAAAGACACTATTCAAACGCTTTTATCAAAACAACTTGTTGGTGCCTTTATTCCGCCAAGTGCTGTAGCTCGAGCTTCTCTCGGATTCCATCTGTTCTGGAATGTAGAGCGCGGGTCCCACGTGCGATGCTCCGGTGGTCCCGTTTCACCTTGTGTTTTGGGGCGAAAGAATTACTTCCAGGGCACACCAGCCCGTTTCCTCACGCCCCCACCCCCTTCCCCGTCCTCGCCACGGGCGTCATACCCAACCGCGGGTGGATGTGTTTGTGTATGAAGTCGAGAGGGGGAGGGGTGGGGGTCGGGGGTCTTCAAAAGCCTTTCGGCATACAGCAGTTCGATACAGCAGAAAGCAAAACACGCGCGTATTAAGAAATGCCTCGTAAAACCGTCCAAGTCCTTGTTCGATTCCTCTGAGTGACAATGAGACAGTTTCAGGTTTGTTTGATTGAGGAGTATTTTCTCTAATACAGGTAGTTAGACTCAGGCAGGCTGGTGTTTGTGAGCATGCCTGAGGAGTAGCAGAGTTTGTAATCCTTGAATTGAAAAAAGTCAATTGAATGGTTGCGTTCAGTTGTGATTTTCCAATTATTTGAGGTAGTTTAAGAGATTGTTTTGTGCTTTATAAGTTTAAATTAAGTGTATACATTTTCCACCAATAAATAAACTGTAACTATAACTATTTTTTATTAAACATGATTTGATTTGATAACCCTTTGTCTGACCACACACAATATAACATTATTGTCTCTAAATTAATCGCTATTTCAACTCTGCTATAAATATATTTGAACTAAACAATTTGAAACCGTAATCTTAATTTCCCTAATCTTAATCTTAAAATTAGGACCTGTTTAGAGCTGCATGCTTTCTAATCTCCTGAGGAGACAGAAGATTGACAGTTTGTTTTGCAACAATGGGTTTGCCATTAGTCATACATGTTGAAGGTTGAGTTTTCACAATGTTTTAGCTGCATCAGTAACTCACTATTTAGTGTGTTGAGTGTGTAGGGATATTCTGAAATTATTGTTCAGGAAAGTTTTAATTAAAACCAAGTAATAATAGTGATCACTAATGCAAAATATTTAGCCTACATTTGTGGATGAATCTAGCTTTAGTTATTATTTGTTTGAATCTAGCTGTAGTTATAATGTTTAGTTGAATCTAACTGTAGTTATGATGGTTATTGAATCTGCTGTAGTTATAATGTTTAGTTGAATCAAGCTGTAGTTATAATGTTTAGTTGAATCTAACTGTAGTTATGATGGTTATTGAATCTGCTGTAGTTATAATGTTTTGTTGAATCTGCTGTAGTTATAATGTTTTGTTGAATTTATCTGTAGTTATAATGTTTTGTTGTTTAGTTTGATTTAATCTTGCTGTATTTTTATGGGATGTTTAATAGCTACAATGTTTTGTTTAATATAGCTATAGTTACCATGTTTGGTGTTCAATCTAGTTATATGTTAGGTGTTTAATCTATAAAGTTTGGTGTTTTAATATTTGGTGTTTAATCTTATATGTTTGGTATTTCATCTATGATGTATGGAGTTTAAACTGAATGTTTTTTGGTGATTCCATCAGTTCATCATTATCTATAAAACATGCTGAGCAGCAGCTTTAAACGTGGGGATATTTATAGCCAATAGAAGTTTATAAATAATACACATACAAAGTTTTTTGTGGTAAATTCTGGTTTATGAAAACCTTGAAAGAAACCGTTTAAAAGACCACCACACCATTAACTACCAATGCAACAGTAATGAAGTGTTCAGTTGTGAATAAAGTTTTGAATAAAATGTTCGTTCAGTTGTACGGCCTAAACCGTGCAATTGAACGTAAAAACCATTACGAGCAATGCAATCGCTACCAAAACGAACATTTTGACACCGACATTGTCTATGTAGTGCCAACATTTACAGAACATTTACAGAGCTTATAGGTGGGAAAATAATAAATAATAATACTAATATATATGTGAGAGAACAAAGGTTGTCAAAGGCAACGACACCAGACAGTAGAGTACAGTAGACCAGCACACCAGACAGTAGAGTACAGTAGACCAGCACAGCTACAGTGGTAACATATGTTACAGTAGACCAGCACAGCTACAGTGCTAACATGTGTTACGGTAGATCAACACAGCTACAGTGCTAACATGTGTTGCAGTAGATCAACACAGCTACAGTGCTAACACATATTACAGTAGACCAGCACAGCTATAGTGCCAACATGTGTTACAGTAGATCAACACAGCTACAGTGCTAACATGTGTTACAGTGGACCAGCACAGCTACAGTGCCAACATGTGTTACAGTAGACCAGCACAGCTACACTGCTAACACATGTTACAGTGGACCAGCACAGCTACAGTGCTAACACATGTTACAGTAGATCAACACAGCTACAGTGCTAACACATGTTACAGTAGATCAACACAGCTACAGTGCTAACATGTGTTACAGTAGATCAACACAGCTACAGTGCTAACATGTGTTACGGTAGATCAACACAGCTATTCCCTGTTGGACTGTTCTGTAAAACATGTTTAAAGCTTGTTTCCCTGTTGGGTTAGGGTTAGTCTGTTTCCTTGTTGGGTTAGGGTTAATCTGTTTCCTTGTTGGGTTAGGGTTAATCTGTTTCCTTGTTGGGTTAGGGTTAATCTGTTTCCTTGTTGGGTTAGGGTTAATCTGTTTCCTTGTTGGGTTAGGGTTAATCTGTTTCCTTGTTGGGTTAGGGTTAATCTGTTTCCTTGTTGGGTTAGGGTTCCTCCCCTCTTGTATTGTATTTTATATCGTCAATTTTTGGGGGGCCGCTACCCACACAGTTAGCTCTGTTGCTCATTCGACGAATGCACGATCCTTACAAGTTGTACCACGTTGCAAAGGTGACTAATCAGGCTTTCCAAAGATATACAATAAAGGATGTTACTTTTAAACTCCTATATGGGGAGCCTTCAGACAGGAAGTGACTGTTTTACACAGAGAGCATATCTGCGGTATGGTTCTGGGTTTCCCAACAGGAGACGGGTGGTGTGGAGGTCTGGACCAGCGCTTCATCTACCCTGCGATGTGACCACACCAGCCTCCTGCCAGAGCTTCATCCGGAGCCTGGAGACCAAACAGAAAAAGAGGATGAGAGGAAAGCTGTGATGGGTGCTTCCTCCCCTGGCTGTGTTGATGGGCTTGATGACTGTGGTCTGGGACTCAGTCAGTCTGATTACTGATGGAAGGAGGCCTGTCATTTACAGCCACAGATCGATTTTTAAGTATCTTCTGAAATGTAGGCATCTACTTATAATCACCCATCTCTTTCCCCCTTTTCCCCTCTCTCTCTCTCCCTCCCTATCTCTTTCCATCTCTTGCTCCCTATCCTCTCTCCCTATCTCTCCCTCTCTCTGAGTGTGTTTGGTTTGAAACAGACGGGCGGTTTACTTTAGCCGGCGCTGAACATAAAGATCTTAGAAGAACAGAGAAACCACAAAGGGATGATCACAGTTAGCTGCCCTGAGGAGGGGAGGGGAGGGGAGGAGAGGAGGACAGGAGGAGAGGAGGAGAGTAGGGGAGGACTGGAGGAGAGGAGAGGAGAGGGAGGGGAGGGTGAGGGGAGTGGCTGGGATGGGATGTGATTTTCATGTGTGCTTTTCTTTGTCTTCTTCTATTTCTCTGTCTCTTCTCTTCTCTTCTCTTCTGCTTCTCTTCTCTTCTCTTCTCTTCTCTTCTCTTCCTTCTCTTCTCTTCTCATCCGCTCTCCTCTCTCTTCTCTTCTCTTCCTTCTCTCTCTTCTCTTCTCTTCTCTTCTCTTCCTTCTCTTCTCCCTTTCTTCTGTCTTCTCTTTTCTTTTCTTCTTCTTTCTACGTCTCAGGGCTCTTCTGCTCTTCTCGGTTTATCATGGATTATACTACCTACTCCCCCCAGTCTCTGTTTGTGGGTTTGTGTGTTGAGATGGTTGTGTGTTGAGAGGTTTTGTGTTGAGGCGTCATGACAAGAAACTTTCAGCTGTACTAACTCTCTGCTGCTGACTGATAAGAACTGGAGCCCCTAACCCTGAAGCCATGGGTGGATCTGCTGCTACACACACCACACACCACACATATATATCACATATATACACACACCTACACTTACACACACACACACATATATAAATATATACACACACACCTACACTTACACTTACACACACACGTATATATATATACACACACACCTACACTTACACACACACACACATATATATATATAGATATACACACAACCTACACTTACACACCCACACACACACATATATATATATATCCACACACCTACACTTACAACACCCACACCACACACATGCACCACACACACCACACACACACACATACTATACATACCACACCTACACTGAGACACATGCACATACAACATATTCACACCACTACACACATCCACACTTATATGCATCCACACACACACCCAACTGCCCAGTCCTCCACAACGCAGTCTCCGCCCCCAGCCTCGAGTAGCCTATGGGAGGACCCCATCCAAATTAACCAGGTTCATGAGCATTTATAAACACAGGCTTAGGGTTAGAGGGCAGAGGCAGGGTTCTTTTGTGTGGAACCAGATAGTCATAATGTTGAATATTAATTAATTCACTTTGGTTGTATCCCCGCCATTCCTTTAGCACATGTACAGCAAAGTAAGAAATAATTTTTCTGGTTCCTCTCTGTCTGCTTGCTATTAACATTCGGCTTTAATAACAAGCTTTTACATAACATGTTTAAGTCATTATCACTCAATTAAGTCAAACCAGGCATCCGTGATCTCTCTCTCGCTTTCTCACATGCCCTTTTTTCTATGTGAGAAAGAGCGAGAGAGGGAGAGAGAGACACAGAGAGAGAGAGAGAGAGAGAGAGAGAGAGAGAGAGAGAGAGAGAGAGAGAGAGAAGAGATAGAGAGAAACACAGAGGAGAGACAGAGAGAAAGAGAGAGAAAACAGGACATAAATATTTATGTATTAATTTATATGAACAGAAAACAAATGCTGTTGCTCTGACCGCTCACGCGCTGCATTTGTCTACAGAATGTGACTGCTGTGCACGTGTCAGTACCGATGTGCGTCAGGAAAGACGTGGTGTCAGTTCTGCAGTGGGAAATACTAGGTACATAGATGCAGATGATAAATATGACTCACTTCACTTGCATGCTTTTACTATCTGGTTTAGCAGACCTGCGGAAAGCGAAACAGCTTTTTTACCCTGCCAAATTGCGATATGAATTTTGGGTGTTGTTTTTAAGCCATTACACTTGTAAACATTTTCTTTGTAAGTTTGATAGAGTATGGCTCCATTTCAGCCTAGGAAACTTGACTCATTTGAACTGCGAACATTCGGCATGAACCAATTAAAGGTTAGCCTACAGTCTATGTGTTACCTAGGTGTGAACACGCTAGGCTAGACCACACATTTCCATTGACTGAACAAAATGACAAGACCCACTCATGATCATTTATTTCGCCATGTGAAATGTTTTTTTTTAATTATTTTTTATTAATTGATTAAATTATTAAAATTCCTCTTTTGTTTAGAGCGCAAGCAGGGAGGGCCCACTACGTACCACGTAGCGTCCTTTTTAGCTCGAAAATGCTGCACTTGATCAATGGTTAAAAGAAAGCAGAGAACAGTGTGAGTTTAGTTATTGAGCTCAGCTCTACTGCGGAGGGAGCAGAAGTTTACGGTAATTGTAGAACGGTGCAATGCATTGTGGGATGTTGCCATGAATCGCAATGGCGGCGAAACAGACAATTTCTCAACTTCTGTTCTTCAGTTCTGTACTTTCAGCAGTGTTGTTGCAAATTAGTCTAACATTTGCCGAAGAATTGACTTGGGATGACAATGGTTACCTCATGTACTGTCCTTGCATGGGTAACTAGCAGTTTTGTTTATACAAAGTAATAACGTGATCAAAGTAATAACGTTGAGATCAACCCAACCGGCATTATTAGTTTGAACCAAGGTTTGAACTGGTAGCACGAGCTACCTTGCTAGCTATCTAATGTTATAAATCAGCCGGTAACTTGGGTTTCATGTCGTTAGTTTCTAGCCGTCTGATGCATGATTCGTTTTGCATTTGTGTCGTATGAATGTAAAACGTGTTCTTTAACTTGGGTTGTTTCATCATTATACAGAATAGAAAACTAATGGCAGCGGCAGGTTTTAGTCGTCTGTATACTTGTAATAATATACACTCCAGCTATTCCATTCATGCACTCCTCAGACCTAGCTTAGCAAGTTCTAGAACTGCCTTCTCTTTCCCCTCAGATGTTAGTATCAGACACTGATGATGTTTTCAACCATGTCATTCCACCAGGTCGCTTTGGAAACCAAGCAGACCACCTCTTGGGGTCCCTGGCGTTTGCCAAGATGCTGAACCGGACGCTGGTGGTGCCTCCCTGGATCGTGTACCGCCACCACGCGCCCCCCTACACTAACGTATGGCCCTCTACACAGCCAAGCTTGTCTGTAACATGCTCAAACCCAGACACATAATACATACGCACCTGTCTGTCTCACTACACACACCTGTCTGTCTGACTACACACACCTGCCTGTCTCACTACACACACCTGTCTGTCTCACTACACACACCTGTCTGTCTGACTACACACACCTGTCTGTCTGACTACACACACCTGTCTGTCTGACTACACACACCTGTCTGTCTCACTACACACACCTGTCTGTCTCACTACACACACCTGTCTGTCTCACTACACACACCTGTCTGTCTCACTACACACACCTGTCTGTCTCACTACACACACCTGTCTGTCTTACTACACACACCTGTCTGTCTGACTACACACACCTGTCTGTCTGACTACACACACCTGTCTGTCTCACTACACACACCTGTCTGTCTCACTACACACACCTGTCTGTCTCACTACACACACACCTGTCTGTCTCACTACACACACACCTGTCTGTCTCACTACACACACACCCTGTCTGTCTCACTACACACACCTGTCTGTCTGACTACACACGCCCCTGTCTGTCTCACTACACACACCTGTCTGTCTCACTACACACACCTGTCTGTCTCACTACACACACCTGTCTGTCTGACTACACACACCTGTCTGTCTCACTACACACACCTGTCTGTCTCACTACACACACACCTGTGTCCCCAGGTGCATGTGCCCTACAGTGAGTTCTTCCAGCTGGGGGTGCTGTTGTCCTATCACCGTGTGGTGAGTCTGGAGGCCTTCATGCAGCAGCTGGCCCCCGCTCACTGGCCCCCCGGGGTCAGGGCTGCTTACTGCTTTGAGGCCGCCGCCCACCGGAGCCCCGACAGGAAGTCCTGCCCCATGAAGGTGGGTGGAGCCAGAGAATGCCTAATATGGGGAGAACTGCCACTCTCTGGAAAACTTCTGGTTTCTGAACTGGTTGCAGTTCCACTCTAGTTCCATATGATGGCGCTAACGCTTGAGTGCAGAATGAATGGCGCTATGGAGCTATACCCCTCAAAATCCACTTTTATCAGAATATAATTTTTTGTCTAGTAATTTGAATGTTGATTTCGAAAGGGTCTGTATGTAAATGTTGGGGTGTGACAAAGATGATGCAGAATTTGTGACGTCACAAATTCCGCTTTTTTGTGATGTCACAAATTCCGCTTTTTCAAAACCGATCGTTTTACAGCTGCAGGTTCAAGTTGTGAGATTTAGGTAGGTAAGAGGTGTCAATGGACTACAGGTTCACTGTATGTCCATTTTACCCACCGAACTGTTGTTATTCAACTATGACAAGGTAAAATCGGTTTTCCAATCGATGACCCCTTTAAAGGTTTATCTCTAAGGTCAAACACTGCCCTCTGGTAGTCTGCAGGTGGAATTGCATCCTTCTCTGTTATTTCTGTTAGTTCATCTATGATGTCTCTAAGTTGTGTGTTTGTTAGCGAGGACAGGGAAGACCTTAACCGTCTAGCTGTCTCTCCAGGACGGGAACCCCTTTGGGCCGTTCTGGGACCACGTGGGCGTGGAGTTCGACCGCTCAGTCCTGTTCAGCGGCCTGTCCTTCAGTGCCTACCACCAGCACCACTGGATGAACAGGTGAGAGGGTGTGTGTGTTGCTGTGGATGGTGTGTAGTGTTGTGTGTGTGTGTTGAACATGTGTGTGGTGTTTGCGTGTGTTTCTAGATGCTACGTTTTGTATGTTTCTGTGGATAAAAGCACCAGCTAAATGGATCTCCCCTCCGGCCTGGTGCTGGTGGAGAGCAGGTTTCCTCCAGGAGAGCACCCAGTGCTGGCTCTGCCCGGGGCTCCGGCGGTGTTCCCGGTGCTCCAGGAGCATGTGGGACTGCAGCGCTACGTGGTGTGGTCGTCTCTGCTTGCCCAGCAGGGCCAGGAGCACATCAGCTCCCTGCTGGACGCCCCTTACCTGGGCATCCACCTCCGCATCGGCTCCGACTGGGTGAGCAGGAAAACACACACACACACACGCATGCAGACACACACATACACACACACACATGCACAGACACACACACGCATGCACACAGACACACACACGCATGCACACAGACACACACACGCATGCACACAGGGACACACGCATGCACACAGACACACACACGCATGCACACAGACACACACACGCATGCACACAGGGACACACGCATGCACACAGACACACACACGCATGCACACAGACACACACACACATGCACACGGACACACACACGCATGCACACAGACCACACACGCATGCACACAGGGACACACGCATGCACACAGACACACACACGCATGCACACAGACACACACACGCATGCACACAGACACACACACGCATGCACACGGACACACTCACTAGACGTTCTCTAGCATATGAACCGTCATGTCCTTCTGTGTGGCAGCAAATCGCCTGTAAGCTGCTCCAGAGCGGGGACACAGGGCCTCTGTTCATGGCTTCTCCCTCAGTGTGTGGGCTACGACCGCCACACCGCCCTGCCCCTCACCATGGACATGTGTCTGCCCGGCCTGCTGGAGATCCGCCGCGCCCTCAAGCTCTGGGTGAAGAGGACCTCCGCCCGCTCCGTCTACATCGCCACCGACTCTGAGTCCCACAGCCAAGAGATCAACAGGCTGTTCAGGGGCAAGGTGAGGGTGGGGGGAAGTGGAGATGGGGGAAGGGTGAGATGGTGAATGTGTGTGATTGTGTCCCAGGTGAAGGTGGTGTAATGTGATGGTGTATGTGTCCCAGGTGAAGGTGGTGTAATGTGATGGTGTATGTGTCCCAGGTGAAGGTGGTGTAATGTGATGGTGTATGTGTCCCAGGTGAAGGTGGTGTAATGTGATGGTGTATGTGTCCCAGGTGAAGGTGGTGTAATGTGATGGTGTATGTGTCCCAGGTGAAGGTGGTGTAATGTGATGGTGTATGTGTCCCAGGTGAAGGTGGTGTAATGTGATGGTGTATGTGTCCCAGGTGAAGGTGGTGTAATGTGATGGTGTATGTGTCCCAGGTGAAGGTGGTGTAATGTGATGGTGTATGTGTCCCAGGTGAAGGTGGTTAGTCTCCAGCCAGACTCGGCCCAGGTGGATCTGTACATCCTCAGCCAGGCGGACCACTTCATCGGTAACTGTGTCTCGTCCTTCTCCGCCTTCGTGAAGCGAGACAGGGACATCCACGGCCGGCCCTCCTCCTTCTTCGGGATGGACGTTCCTGGGAAGACGCAGGCCAGGGAGGAGCTCTGATTCTCCCCCGACGTCTCTGGGAATGTTCTAGAACACCTGCTCTGGGTCCCTGTTCTACAACCCCTGAATGACTCACACCTGGCTGTTGTAAAACACCTGACTGACTGTTCTAGAACACTTAACTGAGTGAAAAATAAACATTGAAGCTCAGGTGAAATGTTAGAATGGCATTAATCTGGGAGGAGGGGGAGGCGGGAGGGAGAGAGAGGATGAACCAGACCAGAACAGGAGCCCTGTCTCACTCCCCCTCTCCCTCCTCGCCTTCTCCTCTCCTCCCTCCTCGCCTTCTCCTCTCCCCCCCTCTCAAATATGGTAATACATGGTGGAAGTTGTAAAAAAAAATGCGAATGATGGACTAAAAGAGAAACAAATACTATAACATATTTTTTTGAATGAGTAATAAAGTGAACCCTGTTTTCTAATGA
This sequence comes from Mallotus villosus, assembly GCA_903064625.1. Classification (NCBI taxonomy): domain Eukaryota; kingdom Metazoa; phylum Chordata; class Actinopteri; order Osmeriformes; family Salangidae; genus Mallotus; species Mallotus villosus. The sequence goes on along the minus strand of CAEFZP010001900.1, from coordinate 44,628 downwards.
ATACTTTTGTTTTAGTGATTCTTTTATATAGGCTGAATTTACACTAACTACTGTGACGTGAAACGAATTTCTCGGTTATCTTGTCTGAGCGTGTCTAATACAGACTACATCCGGGACAGAGTGGATGCAGCCAGCGGTGCTTTGGTGGCTAATAATGGCTGACTGACCGGAGCCTCTGGATTAGCAAGTGGTAATGAACAACGATTTGTCATCAACTATCTAAATGTAAGTCTATTATTGTACAACCCTGGTTTACTTCGTGAGAGAGTAAACTGCTTGTCGATAGTTCTAAACATATAAACGGTCTATTCCAAGTTTATGTTGGCTACCGTTAGCTAGCAGCAGTCTGTTTAGCCGTTGCTAGGCCGTCGGGACCTGGTTGTTGGGTTAGTTGATGAAGACGCTCGCTAGCTGTCTTTAACGTTATCTAGCTATTATAGCTAGTTATTTTTTTTTACAATTATAATATCACCTTTAACAGCTAACTGGCGTTATTTCTTAAACTGTGAAAGCTCGACCTTTCGGGCGTACCGGTGCACAAATGACACTACTAGTGAACAGGCTAGCTAGCTAGCTAGCTGTTGTTAACTTTGCTGGTACTGTACTATCGTTAAGCTAGTTAACAAGTTCCAGGTTCGCAATGGTGGATTAATGCTTTCTGAAACAACCTCACATTTAAGACTGGTACTGTATCATCCATATGCTGTGTCATGCCACATGTGTTAACTAGTTAGATTTCTACGTTATTTAAGGTTTAGAGGCGCCATCAGCATTTGAACCTTTACGTTAGTGTAACCAAGGCAACGATATGCCCTAGCTCGCTAGCACGTTATCCACGGAAGTCTCCGCATTAACCTAAAACACTTTATTATGATTATTATGATTTTATATTTTCTTAAACGATATGCACAATCGTACTCTCTTTTGTGCGGAAAAAGCAAGAAAGATGTATCCTTTATTATGATATGTTATTGTTACTCTGTACAACAGAGATGAGGGTACATTACAATGCCTGGTAGCTGAGACGGACCACTGAACACTGTTAGCACCATGCACGTGATATCCTTGATATCCTGCTGTACTTCACATGAACTGGTCAAACATGCTTTGGATGAAAGCATGTGCTAGTCTCTTGGTGTATTTGCTAGATGCAGTCTGTAATCCTGTGTTGTGTCTGCAGGGTGTAGTGCTGGGAGAACTGATAGTGGGACAGGAAGCAGAGCGGCATTAGGAGCGCAAGGGAGAGCAGGTCAGGAGGAGAGGGCTGTGGTCAGACGGTCATCACCATGTCCAAGAGCAAGAGCTCCGAGTCTGTAAAGGTGAAGAGCTCCGAGTCTGTAAAGGTGAAGAGCTCCGAGTCTTTAAAGGTGAAGAGCTCAGAGTCTGTAAAGGGGAAGAGCTCAGAGTCTGTAAAGGTGGTTGTGCGCTGCCGGCCCATGAATGAAAAGGAGCGGGCGGCCAACTTTGAGCGCGTGGTGTCGGTGGACGTGAAGCTGGGCCAGGTGGCGGTGCGCCCCCCCCGGGGCCACGAGCACCCCAAGGTGTTCACCTTCGACTCGGTCTACGACTCCAACTCCAAGCAGGTGGACCTTTACGACGAGAGCTTCCGGCCGCTGGTGGACTCGGTGCTGCTGGGATTTAACGGGACCATCTTTGCATACGGCCAGACGGGCACTGGGAAGACGTACACCATGGAGGGCGTGAGGAACGACGTGGAGCACAGAGGAGTCATCCCCAACTCCTTCGAACACGTCTTCACTCACATCTCCCGCTCGCAGAACCAGCAGTACCTGGTCAGGGCGTCTTACCTGGAGATCTACCAAGAGGAGATCAAGGATCTCCTCTCCAAGGACCAATCACGTCGCCTGGAGCTGAAGGAGAGGCCTGACACGGGCGTGTACGTCAAGGACCTGTCATCGTTCGTCACCAAGAGCGTGCGCGAGATTGAACACGTTATGAACGTGGGCAACCAGAACCGCTCAGTTGGAGCCACCAACATGAACGAGCACAGCTCGCGCTCGCACGCCATCTTCGTCATCACGGTGGAGTGTAGCGAGCTGGGCGTGGACGGGGAGAACCACATCCGGGTGGGGAAGCTCAACCTGGTGGACCTGGCAGGCAGCGAGAGGCAGACCAAGACGGGCGCCCAGGGAGAACGCCTGAAGGAGGCCACCAAGATCAACCTGTCCCTGTCGGCCCTGGGGAACGTGATCTCCGCCCTGGTGGACGGGAGGAGCACACACATCCCCTACAGGGACTCCAAGCTCACCCGGCTGCTGCAGGACTCCCTGGGGGGGAACGCCCGCACCGTCATGGTGGCCAACATCGGGCCGGCCTCCTACAACGTGGAGGAGACTCTGACCACGCTCCGCTACTCCAACAGGGCCAAGAACATCAAGAACAAGCCACGCGTCAACGAGGACCCCAAGGACGCCCTGCTCAGGGAGTTCCAGGAGGAGATCGCTCGCCTGAAGGAGCAGCTGGAGAAACGCTCTGGGAAGAAGAAGAAGAGGAGGAGGAGGAGAGGGGGGGAGGAGGAGGAGGGCGAGGAGGAGCTGGAGGACGGGGAGACGGAGGATGAGGAGGAGGAGGAAGGAGCGGAGGGGGAGGAGGGGGTGGGGGCGGACTACTGGCGGGAGCAGCAGGAGAAGTTGGAAGGAGAGAGGAGAGCAATCATGGAGGATCACAGCTTGGTGGCAGGAGAGAAGGAGAAGCTCCTCCGACAGAAAGAGAAGAAGATGGACGCCCTGAAGAAGGAGAGGGAGGCAGGAGAGATGCTCTCTGCTAAAGTCAAGGTGAGGTTCTCTCTCCTATTGAAGCTTTTTTCGTCTTTGTGTTACATCCATGTTTTTGTCTCACGTGAAGCTGTCTGTTTGTGTATAGGGGATTGCACCTGTGATAACTTCTGACCTGTCATCCCTCCATCTCTCCCACATCATTCCTCCTTTTCCTCTCATCCCTCGCTCTCTCCTCCACCCCTCCCTCGCCCTTGTGTTGCCCAGGCGATGGAGAGCAAGCTCTTGGTTGGAGGGAAGAACATTGTGGACCACACCAACGAGCAGCAGAGGATCCTGGAGCAGAAGAGACAGGAGATAGCAGAGCAGGTAGACTTCTGCAGCACGAGACAGGAGATCGCAGATGCAATCTGACTTTACAGTATTATATGATCTACAAACTCATTTACCATCAATGACTGTTTGAGAAGACAGCTTTCTTACACCACAGAGAAACTGTAATGTGCGTGTGTGTGTGTGTGTGTGTGGTGTGTGTGTGTGTGTGTACTGTGTGTGTGTGTGCGTGTGTGTGAGCAGAAGCGGCGTGAGAGAGAGATGCAGCAGCAGGTGGAGTGTCGTGATGAAGAGACTCTGGAGCTGAAGGAGACCTACAGCTCCCTGCAGCAGGAGGTCGACATCAAGACCAAGAAGCTGAAGAAGGTACCTCCTCCACACTACACACACTGAGTGTACTGAGGTGTGTGTGTACTGTTTGTTTGTGTTGTGTACTAGAGCCCGACCGATAAATGATTTTTAAGGCCGATACCGATACAAATATTTGGTGATTTAAAAATCCGATATTCCGATATCGGCCGATATAAAAAATAAAAAAATACAGAAACGGTAACGTTATTTTTTTGTTTACATTTAGTCCCTTTTAGCAGAAGTTCTTATCCAGAGCGATTAAGTACAGGGACATTCCCAGAGGCAAGTAGGGTTAAGTGCCTTGCCCAAGGGCACAACGTCATTTGACGAGGCCAGGAATCGAACCAGCAACCCTCTGATTATAGCCCGATTCCCTAACCGCTTAGCCATCTGACTCCTGTTATTATTTCCTCACTAAAATAATATGATAATGCAGTTTCTGATAAATAAAATGTATAAAATACAAACTTAAGATATGAAACTTAAATTCCTTTGAACAAAAACATAATTATTAAAAATAAATAAATACATATAAATATTTAAACTTTAATATTCATATATCGGCCATTATAAATACCGATACCGATATATCGGCCGATTATATCGGCCCGCCGATATATAGGTCGGGCTCTAGTGTGTACTGTGTGTGTGTGTGCACTGAGTGTGTCTACTGTGGTGTGTGTGTACTGTGTGTGTGTACTGTGTGTGTCTACTGTGTGTGTGTGTACTGAGTGTGTGTGTACTGAGTGTGTCTACTGCGTGTGTCCACAGCTGTTTGCAAAGCTGCAGGCGGTGAAGGCAGAGATCCATGATGTGCAGGAGGAGCACATCCAGGAGAGGCAGGAGCTGGCCCAGACCCAGAACGAGCTGACCAGGGAACTCAAACTCAAGTACCACACACACACACACACAACACACACACACCACACACTCAGTATACACACACACTCAAGTCTGACACACTGCTGCTCAAACATGTCTGTTCTCACCTGCTTTCTCTCTCCTCGTCTCGCTCTCTCTCTCTCTCTCTCACTGCTCCTCCCCTCCTCACGACTCTGCTCCTCACTCTCTCTCCTCATCCCCGCCGCTCCGCACACACGCGCGCGCACACACACAGCGCGCAGCGCGCGCTCGCGCGCGCGCGCGCGCACTCTCTCTCGTCTCTCTCTCTGCTCTCTCTCTCCCCACTCTCGCTCGCTCTCTCTACACTCTCTCTCTCCCCGCTCTCTCTCCTCTCCTTCTCTGCCTTCATCTCCCCCCTCTCTCTCACATCTCTCTCTCTTGCTCCCTGCAGACACCTGATCATAGAGAACTTCATCCCTCAGGAGGAGAAGAACAAGATAGTGAACCGAGCTTTTCCTGGACGATGAGAACGACCACTGGAAGATGAAGCCCATCACACGCATAGAGGAGTAAGTATACTGCAGGGTGTATACTGCAGGGTGTATACTGTATACTGCAGGGTGTATACTGCAGGGTGTATACTGCAGGGTGTATACTGCAGGGTGTGTACTGCAGGGTGTATACTACAGGGTGTATACTGCAGGGTGTATACTGTATACTGCAGGGTGTATACTGCAGGGTGTATACTGCAGGGTGTATACTACAGGGTGTGTACTGCAGGTGTATACTGCAGGGTGTATACTGCAGGGTGTATACTGCAGGGTGTATGTACTGCAGGGTGTATACTGCAGGGTGTATACTGCAGGGTGTATACGTATACTGCAGGGTGTATACTGCAGGGTGTATACTGACAGGGTGTATACTGCAGGGTGTATACTGCAGGGTGTATATGCAGGGTGTACTACAGGGTGTATACTGCAGGGTGTATACTGCACTGCAGGGTGTATACTGCAGGGTGTATACTGCAGGGTGTATACTGCAGGGTGTATACTACAGGGTGTATACTGCAGGGTGTATACTGTATACTACAGGGTGTATACTGCAGGGTGTATACTGCAGGGTGCATACTGCAGGGTGTATACTGCAGGGTGTATACTGCAGGGTGTATACTGCACTGCAGGGTGTATACTGCAGGGTGTATACTGCAGGGTGTATACTGCAGGGTGTATACTGCAGGGTGTATACTGCAGGGTGTATACTGCAGGGTGTATACTACAGGGTGTATACTGCAGGGTGTATACTGCAGGGTGTATACTGCAGGGTGTATACTGACAGGGTGTATACTGCAGGGTGTATACTGCAGGGTGTATACTGACAGGGTGTATACTGCAGGGTGTATACTGCAGGGTGTATACTACAGGGTGTATACTGCAGGGTGTATACTGCAGGGTGTATACTGCAGGGTGTATACTGCAGGGTGTATACTACAGGGTGTATACTGCAGGGTGTATACTGCAGGGTGTATACTACAGGGTGTATACTGCAGGGTGTATACTGACAGGGTGTATACTGCAGGGTGTATACTACAGGGTGTATACTACAGGGTGTATACTGCAGGGTGTATACTACAGGGTGTATACTGCAGGGTGTATACTGCAGGGTGTATACTACAGGGTGTATACTACAGGGTGTATACTGCAGGGTGTATACTGCAGGGTGTATACTACAGGGTGTATACTGCAGGGTGTATACTGTATACTGCAGGGTGTATACTGCAGGGTGTGTACTACAGGGTGTATACTGTATACTGCAGGGTGTATACTGCAGGGTGTATACTACAGGGTGTATACTACAGGGTGTATACTGCAGGGTGTATACTGCAGGGTGTATACTGCAGGGTGTGTACTACAGGGTGTATACTACAGGGTGTATACTGCAGGGTGTATACTGTAACTGCAGGGTGTATACTGCAGGGTGTATACTACAGGGTGTATACTGTATACTGCAGGGTGTATACTGCAGGGTGTATACTGCAGGGTGTGTACTGCAGGGTGTGTACTGCAGGGTGTATACTACAGGGTGTATACTGCAGGGTGTATACTGCAGGGTGTATACTACAGGGTGTATACTGCAGGGTGTATACTACAGGGTGTATACTACAGGGTGTATACTGTATACTACAGGGTGTGTACTACAGGGTGTATACTGCAGGGTGTATACTGCAGGGTGTATACTGCAGGGTGTATACTGCAGGGTGTATACTACAGGGTGTATACTGTACTGCAGGGTGTATACTGCAGGGTGTATACTGCAGGGTGTGTACTACAGGGTGTATACTGTACTGCAGGGTGTATACTGCAGGGTGTATACTGCAGGGTGTGTACTGCAGGGTGTATACTACAGGGTGTATACTACAGGGTGTATACTGTATACTACAGGGTGTGTACTACAGGGTGTATACTGCAGGGTGTATACTGCAGGGTGTATACTACAGGGTGTATACTGCAGGGTGTATACTACAGGGTGTATACTGCAGGGTGTATACTGCAGGGTGTATACTGCAGGGTGTATACTACAGGGTGTATACTACAGGGTGTATACTGCAGGGTGTTACTACAGGGTGTATACTGTACTGCAGGGTGTATACTGCAGGGTGTATACTGCAGGGTGTGTACTGCAGGGTGTATACTACAGGGTGTATACTACAGGGTGTATACTACAGGGTGTATACTGCAGGGTGTATACTACAGGGTGTATACTGCAGGGTGTATACTACAGGGTGTATACTGCAGGGTGTATACTACAGGGTGTATACTGCAGGGTGTATACTACAGGGTGTATACTGCAGGGTGTATACTGCAGGGTGTATACTGCAGGGTGTATACTACAGGGTGTGTACTGCAGGGTGTGTACTGCAGGGTGTGTACTGCAGGGTGTATACTGCAGGGTGTATACTGCAGGGTGTATACTGCAGGGTGTATACTACAGGGTGTGTACTGCAGGGTGTGTACTGCAGGGTGTATACTGCAGGGTGTATACTGCAGGGTGTATACTGTATACTACAGGGTGTATACTACAGGGTGTATACTACAGGGTGTATACTGCAGGGTGTATACTGCAGGGTGTATACTGCAGGGTGTATACTGCAGGGTGTATACTACAGGGTGTGTACTGCAGGGTGTATACTGCAGGGTGTACTGTACTACAGGGTGTATACTACAGGGTGTATACTACAGGGTGTATACTGCAGGGTGTATACTGCAGGGTGTATACTACAGGGTGTATACTGCAGGGTGTATACTACAGGGTGTATACTGCAGGGTGTATACTACAGGGTGTATACTGCAGGGTGTATACTGTACTGCAGGGGTGTATACTACAGGGTGTATACTGCAGGGTGTATACTGCAGGGTGTATACTGCAGGGTGTATACTGCAGGGTGTATACTGCAGGGTGTATACTGCAGGGTGTATACTGCAGGGTGTATACTGCAGGGTGTATACTACAGGGTGTATACTGCAGGGTGTATACTGCAGGGTGTATACTGCAGGGTAGAGCCTGACCGATAAAGGATTTTTAAGGGCGATACCGATAGAAATATTTGATGATTTAAAAATCCGATATTGGTCGATATAATTTTTTTTTAATCCAGAAACGCGTATCAAAACAAACTGATTTCCCTAACAGTAGTTATTTGTAGTTCACATTTAGTCACTTTTAGCAGAAGTTCTTATCCAGAGCGACTAAGTACAGGGACATTCCCAGAGGCAAGTGCCTTGCCCAAGGACACAACGTCATTTGACACAGCCAGAATCGAACCAGCAACCCTCTGATTAATAGCCCGATTCCCTAACTGCTCAGCCATCTGACTCCTGTTATTATTTCCTCACTGAAATAATATGATAATGCAGTTTCTGATAAATAACATTTATACAAATACAAACTTAAGATATGAAACTCAAAGTCCTTTGAACAAAAACACAATTATAAAAAAATAAAAAATACTTTAATATTCATTTATCGGTCATTATAAGAACCGATACCGATAGTTTGGAAAATGCCTAATATCGGCCGATAATATCGGCCCGCCGATATATCGGTCCGGGCTCTACTACAGGGTGTATACTGAATAATAATGAACTGTGTTTGTGTTTGTGTCAGTGACCAGCAGATGATGAAGCGGCCGGTGTCAGCAGTGGGCTACAGGAGACCACTGAGTCATCACGCCCGCATGAACATGATGATGAAACCTGACCCCAGATACAGGGTAACACACACTCACACACACACACACACACACACACACACACACACACACACACACACACACACACACACACACACACACACACACACACACACACACACACACACACACACGACCACACACACACAGGGCACACACACACACACACATGAACATATCATAAACCTACCCCACATACAGTAACACCCACACACACACACACACACACACACACACACACACATGAACATGTCCCTGTCCCCCCCCAGGCAGAGAACCTGCTGGTGCTGCAGATGGACCTGCCGTCCCGCTCCACCCTGGACTACCAGGAGCCCCTGCTGGGCCCCAAGATGGCTGCTGCCCTGGAGGAGGCCATGAGGGAGGAGGAGGAGATCCAGGTGGACGCCTCCTCCCTCCTCACCACCCCTCCCCTCTCCTCATCCTCATCCAGAAGGAGCAAGGCTGGGTGAGACACACAGCATATACACACACAGCGTATACTAGAGCCCGACCGATATATCGGCGGGGCGATATTATCGGCCGATATTAGACATTTTCCAAGCTATCGGTATCGGCATTTATAATGGCCGATAAAGGAATATTAATGTTGGCTGAGCAGTTAGGGAATCGGGCTAGTAATCAGAAGGTTGCTCGTTCGATTCCCGGCCGTGTCAAATACGTTGTGTCCTTGTGCACTTAACCCTACTTGCCTCAGGGGAATGTCCCTGTATATTCGCTCTGGATAAGAACTTCTGCTCAAAAGTGACTAAATGTGAACTACAAATAACTACTGTTAGGGAAATCAGTTTGTTTTATTACGCATTTCTGGATTAAAAAAATATTTTTTTATATCGGAATATTGGACTTTTAAATCATCAAATATTTCTAACGTTATCGGCCTTAAAAATCCTTAATCGGTCGGGCTCTAGCGTATACCCAGCATGGTGTATACACAAACAGCATATACACACACACACAGCATGCACAGCATGGTGTTCCTCCAGTGTGTGACTGTGTGTTCTTCTTCTCTAGAAGCCTCCGGAGCAGCAGGAAGTCTGGCCCCTCCCCCTCCAGCCCCTCCCCCTCTTGCCCCTCCCCCTACAGCCCCGGCTCACCCTGCTACCCACATTCCCGTGGGCTGGTGCCCAAGTGACCCCACACACACACACCACACAGTACTACACACTCTCACTCACCACACACACACAGTACTACAACACACACACTCACTCTCACACACTCTCCACACACACACACACAGTACTACACACACACACACACACACACAATACTACACACACTCTCTCACACACACAGCACACACCAGTACTACACACACCACACACCCAGTACTACACACACTCTCTCACACACACAGCCTTCTCTGTAAAGCCCTGCTCTGTATCCTGGGATCCGGAGTGAACCGGCTTGGCTGCCAGTTTGTGAGGTCAGGTGCCAGGTGTGTTCTAAGCGCTGGGAAATGTCCTTGTCGTGTGTAAGTTGTCCTCAACCAGGACCTGTTAGTTTATATAATAAGACTGTACTTATTATAAGATAATAATAATAATATAAGTATAAAAAAACTGTTCCACATAATACTGTGCTGTTTGAGGACCCAGTAAATGAGCTTAAATACGTTTATGGCTTCACTATGTCTGATTGGCTATTCTGTACCACAGGGTCTTTCTGATAGGCCGTACAGTACCACAGGGTCTTTCTGATAGGCCGTACAGTACCACAGGGTCTTTCTGATTGGCTGTAGAGAGGGTCTGCTGTAGAGAGGGTCTGCTGTATGGGATGCTGGTCTCCCTGGGGCCTCTGGGTAGAGCTGTGGATGAGAGGAGGATCCACACACATCAGGGATCACAGGTGCCTTGGGCTGCGTCTCCCCCAGCCTCCCCTCCTCCTCACCCCTCCTCCTCTCCCTGCCCTCCTCCTCACCCTCTCCTCCTCTTCCTCCCCTCCTCCTCACCCTCTCCTCCTCTCCCTGCCCTCCTCCTCACCCTCTCCTCCTCTTCCTCCCCTCCTCCTCACCCCTCTCCTCCTCTTCCTCCCCTCCTCCTCTCCCTGCCCTCCTCCTGCCCTCCTCCCTGACCCTGCAGCTTCCTGCCCTGACCCCTGACCCTGCAGCTGACCCCTGACCCTGCCCTGACCCCTGACCCTGCAGCTGACCCCTGTAGCTTCTGCCCTGCCCCTGACCCTGCAGCTGACCCCTGACCCTGCCCTGACCCCTGACCCTGCAGCTGACCCCTGTAGCTTCCTGCCCTGACCCCTGACCCTGCAGCTGACCCCTGTAGCTGCCTGCCCTGACCCCTGACCCTGCAGCTGACCCCTGTAGCTGCCTGCCCTGACCCCTGACCCCTGACCCTGCAGCTGTTTCCCTTGACCCCTGTACACCCCCCTGCTGCTAGAGTATGATATGGATACTTGTTTAAAGTTCCGCATAACTGTCAACAGTTGTAAAAACAGTCAAGTAAATCAGTTTCATTATTGAACTTCTAACTTATCATCTTTTATTATTTTTTTTATAAAAAGCTAATGTAGATACACATTTTTACCCACAGTTTTCTTTTGCTATAGACTGCTGTTTATTTTTTGGGAGTTGTATAATTTAAAGTTATGTACAAATCTTTTATTTTTGTCTGTCAGACGTTCAGTATTTCCAGTATATTTTGTCATCTGTAATTCCGAACCTGCTGTGTCCAGATCTTTAGAGGCTGGCATGCTCTGTACATTGTTCTATAGCTGCACGTCTCACCCCCTAAAGGAGACAAGGCAAGTCTGAGACCCTGAATATAACATGACAGTTTACAGCATCACATGACTGAAGGATATCAATCCTGGAATGTGAACGTCTTGATTTGTGTGGGTGACATCACTGGTCCCCCCCTCTGGAGATGACCCCTGACCTTACTCCATATGCGGGGGTTGCTACCTGCCTTTCGCCAAAGATTGCGCCTGTCTGCTGGCTGGTTTCTCTTCATTAAAGACGATCTTATCCCAGTTCCCGGTGTGTCGTGTGTGTTGTGTGTGGCTGTGTGTGTGTGGCGCTGTGTGGCTCGGTGGCTGTGTGTGTGTGTGGCTCTGTGTGGCTGTGGCTCTGTGGCTCTGTGTGTGTGTGGCTCGGTGGCTCTGTGTGGCTCGGTGGCTGTGTGTGTGTGTGGCGCTGTGTGTCTGTGGCTCTGTGTGTGTGTGGCTCTGTGGCTCTGTGTGTGGTGTGGCTCTGTGTGTGTGTGGCTCTGTGTGTGTGGCTCTGTGGCTGTGTGTGTGTGTGGCTCTGTGGCTGTGTGTGTGTGTGTGTGTGGCTGTGTGTGTGTGGCTGTGTGTGTGTGTGTGTGTGTGCTGTGTGTGTGTGTGTGGCTCTGTGGCTGTGTGTGTGTGTGGCTCTGTGGCTGTGTGTGTGTGTGTGCTCTGTGGCTGTGTGTGTGTGGCTGTGTGTGTGTGGCTGTGTGGCTGTGTGTGTGCTGGCTGTGTGTGTGTGGCTGTGTGTGTGTGTGTGGCTGTGTGTATGTGTGGCGGTGTGAATAAAGGAACAACAGAAGGAGAAAGTCCTCATGTGTTTATTGACCGCAGTAACGAGCACAGGCCAACATGTCAAACATGCTTCAGAAGGAGAACATGAGTCACCTCAACAGCAGCTGAACCTTCTAGAACTGTGGACAGCAGGGGTGAACACGAGTCCCCCGTCTGTGTGTGAAGCACTGAAGAGGACAGCAGGGTGTGGCTACCACTCATACTGTCATCATGTCATGGTGGAGGACCCTTCACTCCACACGTCCCCTGGCGACAGAATAAAGCGGCCTGCTCAGCACTTCACAGCATTCGACGCTTCAAAAATCTTCAGCAAAAACGAGCAAATCACCAAAGAAATACTGACTACCTTTCCTACTGTCACTCAGTAATAAAACAGATATTCAAAACGTAAAGGATCCTTTTCTTGGACCATCATGTTGGTTTGACCCCAGAAGGGGTCTTGATCTGATGTCCTGTCGGCCCAGCAGGGTCAGGGTGAGGGAACGAGAGGGGAAGGGGGAGAGTCACAGGGATCAACGGCTCGCTCCCTCTCCCTCGTGTCTCCAGAGGGGGAGACGGGAGGATAGGGATGAGATGAAGAGGAGCGGGGGAGTGGAGTCACTTCTCTCTGTAGTAGAGGAGGTACATCTTCAGCGGCTGTGGGAGGGGCAGCCCCAGGATCCTCTCTCTCAGCACGTTGACTGCTGGCTCTGGACTCAGCGTCTGCCCTGCTCCCTCTCTGTCCTCCCTCCCTCTCCTCCCCGCCTCCCGCTCTCCCCTCCTACTTGCCCTCTCCTCCTCCTCCTCCTCATCATCATCTTCATCATCTTTCTCCTCCTCTCCTCCTCGGTTTGCTGTCCAGGGAGGTGGCAGTATGGGTGGGGCTTGGGGTGGGGCTAGTACCAGCCGCTGCCTGCTTATTGGCCAGCCCGAGTGTGTTGCAGTGGCTTCGGTGGACACGCCTGCGTTTGAAGCGAGGCCCGTACTTGTGCAGGCCGGCCGCCGCTAGGCCCGCCCCACGGCGAAGGAGGCGGGACCTCTGGAGCGCGTCTGCCCGGCCCCGCCCCCAGCCACGCCCCCTGCCGTGACACGCAGCGTGTGGCGGATGCACACCCGCGCCAGCTCCTGTAGCGAGCGCACCGCTATCACAGCTAGAGGAAGGAGAGAGGACAACAGCTGTGAGAAGGCACCAGAGGCGGGCTGTCAGTCAGAGGAACGTAACCATGGAGACTCACGCAGAGGCACGGTGCTGCGAGGCGACGGCTTGGGGAGAACGAGAGGGGCGAACGACACGGCGATGATCTTCCTGCTCTCCCAGCTGCTAGGACCTGTACGCATGATCTTAGTCAGCTAGAGAGAGAGGGGGGGGGTATATGTCAGTATTACAGCAGGCTGCTAGGACCTGTACGCATGATCTTAGTCAGCTAGAGAGAGAGGGGGGGGGGTATATGTCAGTATTACAGCAGGCTGCTAGGACCTGTATGCATGATCTTAGTCAGCTAGAGAGAGAGGGGGGGGTATGTCAGTATTACAGCAGGCTGCTAGGACCTGTACGCATGATCTTAGTCAGCTAGAGAGAGGGGGGGGTATATGTCAGTATTACAGCAGGCTGCTAGGACCTGTACGCATGATCTTAGTCAGCTAGAGAGAGAGGGGGGGGTATATGTCAGTATTACAGCAGGCTGCTAGGACCTGTACGCATGATCTTAGTCAGCTAGAGAGAGAGAGTATATGTCAGTATTACAGCAGGCTGCTAGGACCTGTATGCATGATCTTAGTCAGCTAGAGAGAGGGGGGGGTATATGTCAGTATTACAGCAGGCTGCTAGGACCTGTATGCATGATCTTAGTCAGCTAGAGAGAGGGGGGGGTATATGTCAGTATTACGCAGGCTGCTAGGACCTGTATGCATGATCTTAGTCAGCTAGAGAGAGAGTATGTCAGTATTACAGCAGGCTGCTAGGACCTGTATGCATGATCTTAGTCAGCTAGAGAGAGGGGGGGGGTATATGTCAGTATTACAGCAGGCTGCTAGGACCTGTACGCATGATCTTAGTCAGCTAGAGAGAGAGTATATGTCAGTATTACAGCAGGCTGCTAGGACCTGTACGCACGAGTCAGCTAGAAAGTATGTCAGTATTACAAGGATTTGATTTAAGATAGTGTTCCTATTTGGGACTGTGTGAGAAGAGGAGTGTGTGTGAGGTGTGTGTGCGAGGTTTGTGGTTTAGCGGTGTGTTAGAGGTGTGTGTGTGAGGTTGTGTGTGAGAGGTTTTGTGTGAGAGGTGGGGTGAGAGGTGTTTGTGGGAGGTTGTTTACAGAGGTGTGTAAAGAGGTGTTTGTAGGTTTTTGTGTGCGAGGTGTGTGTGATAGGTGTGTTTGTGAGAGGTGTGTTGTACATGCTTTTCAAAGAGGTGTGTGTGTGAGGTTGTGTGTTAGCGGTTTGTGTCTATGAGTGTGTGATAGTGTTTGTCTTTCTAGTGTTTTTGTTGTTAGCAGTTTGTGTGAGCGTGTTTGTTATATTTGTGTTTTTGGATTTGTGGTGTTTGATCAGTCTGTTCATGCGGTGTGATCTTGCTTATCTAGATTTGTTTTTTTCTTTGTGTGTTTTGATCGTTGCTTTTTGTGTTGTATATTGATTTCTTTTTTATTGTATGTTTTCCTCTGTGATCTTCTTTTTGTAGATCTTGCATATTAGTTTTATACATCTTTTTTCACTTTTATGAGTCGTCTGCTATCTTTTTTTTTTTTTTCTATTATTTTTTCTCTTTATTTTTTTTTTCTTTTTTTTTTTTCTCTTTTTTTCTTTTTCTCTTTTTTTTTTTTTTATTTTTCCATATTTTTTCTTTTTTTTCTTTGTTTGTTCTCTTTATTTTTTTTTTATTTGCTTTTCTCATTTTTTTTTTTTTCTCTTTTCTTTTTTTTTTTTTTTTTTCTATTTTTTTTTCTATTTTTCTATTATTTCGTTTTTTTTTTCTTTTTTTTTATCTTTTTTTTTTCTCTTTTTTTTTTTTTCTACTCTGCTTTTTTTTTTATTTTTATCTTTTTTTTTTTTTCTTTCTCTTTTATCTTTCTCTTTATTTTTGTTTTCTCTTTTCTTTTTTCATTATTTATTTTTTTTCTTTTCTTCATCTTTCTCTTTTTTTTTTTTTGCTTTATTTTTTTATCTGATTTTTTTCTTTTATTATTTCCTTTTTTTTTTTTTCTTGTGTTTTTTTTCGTTTATTTTCTTATTTTCAATCTAGGTGTGTGGAGTTTGTGTAGTGGGGGGTGTATGTCAGTATTCCCACCCATTGCATTAAGATAGTTTCCTATTGTGACTGTGTGAGAGGAGTGGGTGTGAGGTGTGTGTGAGAGGTTGTGGGTGGAGGTGTGTAGAGTGTTTTTGTGCTTTTTGGTTCTCGCCGGTTTGTGTTGCGACGGTTGTTTGCGCCGGTGTTTTGTTATAGTTGTGTTTCCACTAGGTGTTCCACTCGTGTGTTTGTGCTGTTGTGTGTGGTTAGTGTGTGTTGGTGTCGCGTGTGTGTGTTGTTGGCGGCGATTTTTTTCAGCGGTGGTGTCCCGCGTTGTTTTTTTTTTTTTTTTTGTTCTCGTTGTTGTGTGTGATGCAGGCTGTTTTTGGCGCGGTGTGTTTTGTGCGCTTGTGTTTTTTAGTGTTTTGTTTTCTCTTTTTGTTTTTCGCTTTTTATTTTTTTACTCTGTTTTTTTTTGCTCTGTTTTTTTGCTCTTGTTTTTTTTTTTTTCCGTCTTTTTTTGCGCTTTTTTTTTTTTCTGTTTTTTTTTTTTCTTTTTTTTTTTTATTTAATTCTCGTTATTTTTTTTTTTATCGTTTTTCTCTTTTTTTTTTTTTTTCTCTTGTATTTTTGTTCTCTTTTTTTTTTTTTCGATTTTTTTTTTCTGTTTTTTTTTTATCTGCTTTTTTTTTTTTCTCTTCTTTTTTTTTTTTTCTCTTTTTTTTTCTCTGTTTTTTTTTTTTTGGTTTCTCTTCTTGTTTTCGTGCTTTTTTTTTTTTCTTTTTTTTTTTCTTCTTTTTTTTTTTTTATTCTCTTTTTTTTTTTGGTTTCGTTTTTCTCTTTTTTGTTGTTTTCGTCTTTTTTTTTTCTGCTTTTTTTTTGTTTTTGTCTCTTTTTTTTTGTTTTTCGGCTTGTTTTTTTTTTTATTCTCTTTTTTGTTTATCCTGCATTTTTTTTTTTTCTCTTTTTTTTTCTTCTTTTTTTTTTTTTTCTCTTCTGTTTTCTCTTTTTTTTTGTTTCTTTTTTTTTTTTTTCTCAGCTGTTTTTTTTTTTTTCTCTTTTTTTTTTTTGCTGTTCTCATTTTTTTTTTTTTTTTTCTCTTTTTTATTTTTCATCTTTGTTTTTTTTTGCTACTTTTGTTTTTTTCTTTTTTGTTTTTTGTTCCTCTTGTTTGTTTTTTTCTCTTCTTTTTTTTTCTCTTCTTTGTTTCCTTTTTATTTTTCTTTGTTTTTTTTTCTTTTTTTTTTTTTTTTTGTTTTTTTGTCTTTTTTTTTTTTTGGTTGCTTATTTTTTTTTCTCTTTTTTTTTTCTTTTTTTTTTTTTCTTACTGTTTTGTGTTTTTCTTATTCTCGTTTTTTTTTCTTTTTTATTTTTTCTCTTTTTTTTATTTCTCTTTTTTTTTCGCGTTTTTTTTTTCTCGTGTTTTTTTTTGCGTCTCGTTTTTTTCGTCTTAATTTTTTTTTTCTCTTTTTTTATTTTTTCTCTTCTTTTTTTTCTCTCTTTTTTTTTTCTTCTTTTTGGTTTTCTATTTTTTTTATTCTCCTTTTTTTTTAATTTGCTCTTTTTTTTTTTTGCTCTTCTTTTTTGTATCATTATTTTTGTGCTCTTTTTTTGTTCTTTTTTTTTTGTTCTCTTTTTTTTTTTTTCTCTATCTTTTATATTTTGTTCGCTTGTTTTTTTTTCTTTTTTGATTATTTTCTTTTTTTTTTTTTTTTTTTTTTTTTCTTTTTGGTTTCGTCTTTTTGTTTGTTTCTCTTCTTTTTTGTTTCTCTTCTTTTTTCTCGTTTTTTTTTTCGTTTTTTTTTTTTCTTTTTTTTTTAGTTTTTGTATTGTTTGGTTTTTTTTTCTTTTTTTTTTTTCATCTTTTTTTTTTCTCGTTTTGTTTTGTTTTCTCCTTTTTTTTGTGTTCTCTTTTTTGTTTACTTTGTTTTGTTATTCTCTTTTTTTTTTTTTCTCCTTTTTTTTTTCTTTTTCTTTTGTGTTCTCTTTTTTTTTCTCTTTTTTTGTTCTCTTGTTTTTTTTTGCTCTTTTTTTTATTTCCTTTTTTTTTTGCTTTTTGTTTTGTTTGCCTTTTTTTTTTTTTTCTCTGTGTCTTTTTTGTTCTTTCTTCTTTTTTTCTCTTTTTTTTTATCTCATGGTTGTAGTTTTTTTCTTTTTTTTTTTTTTTTTTTTTTTATTTATTTTTTTATTTTTTCGTTCTTTTTTTTTCCTTTTTTTTTTTCTTTTTTTTTTTTACTTGCGGATTATTGTTTGTTATTCCTCTGTTTTTTGTTGTTTCTCTTTTTTTTATCCCTCTTTTTTTTCCATGCTTTTTGGCTTCGAGAACTTAATTCTTTTTTTTTTTCTCTTTGGGATTTATTGGATGAGTTTCTCTGCTTTTTTGATCTCTTTTTTTTGTTTTGCTCTTGCTGTTTTTTTTTTCTCTTTTTTTTGAATTTCTCTTTTTTTTTTTCTCTCTTTTGTTTTTCTCTTATTTTTTTTTATTTGAGGTGTACGGCCTCCTCAGCCGTCAGTGGCTACACCTGGGGGCCGGTGGTTTCCTCCCCTTTAAAGATGTCAGGGGAGAGAGTCGACCCCTCCGTTTGTCCGCAGCACACCTTTTGTTTAGTTGGGGCAACCTTTTGTTAGCACGGCGCCTCTTTTCTGTTAAGTTGATTTGGTAGTCTTTATTAAACGCCTACCGTGTTACTCCTCGTGCGTGTGTTTTCCCTTTGTCTGTCTCAACCCTCCGAGCCGGGTTCGTGACATGGGGGCTCGTCTTCAACATCTTCGCTGACTTCGGTTTCGGGTTTGTTGGTTTTGCTTTAGGGGGGGGGCATGTGCGTGGAGTTTCGGGTTTTGGCTGTGTTTTTTTTTGTTGTTGTGTTTGTGCTGCGGAGTTTTGTGTTTTGGGAAGTTTGTGCTGCTGTGGTTGGACGTCGCTCCGTTGGGGTGAGTTGGTGTTCGGCAGGGAGAGGTGGTGCGATTTTCCCCTGGTAGGCGTAGCGGTGTGGTACTCTCGGGCGCGCCGGGTTTGTTGTTTTGTTTGTTATTTTTGGGGGTAACTGTGGTTAGAGCAGTGGTCTCGGGGGCACTTCCGTGGTTTGGGGGGGGTCGTCAGCGTGCTGGTTGCCTTGTTCCACTCCAGCGGGCTACAGTGCGTAAATACCCGCCACAACGCCCCTGAAGACTAGGGTTGAGTTAACGGTTGGGGTTCCTCTCCTGTTGGGGTGGGCCGACACACCTCGTAGAGCGATTGTGACGTGAGCGCTATGACGGCAGTGGAGGACTTTATTGGGGCTCCGTCGGAAGAGCTGTTGGCAGGGTTGACGAAGGATCAGCTGTTGAGGCTCGCTGACCACTATAACGTCGAGGTCAGTGACAAGCGGTTTGAAGGATTCGTGTGCGGTCGATCTTGTCAGCGGCCTTGGGGGTTGCTGGGATATTGCCTCCGTCTGCTTCGGGGAGCGGGGCTGTGGCTGCGGGTGGGTCGACTGTGCCTGGGGGGCCGTTGAACGTTCGACCAGCAGAAAGAGCTGCTACAGCTACAGCTCGAGCTGGCCAGGGAGCGTAGGCTCTCGGTTAGGGGTTGGGGAGGTGATGGTGCCTCGGAGGTTGCGATGGGGGCGGGTCGTTTGTGGGCCGTGACGGGTTTCGACATCGTGGGTAACTTACGGCTGCTCCCCAAGTTTAGTGAAAGGGATCCGGAGACTTTTTCTCGATTGTTTGAGCGTGTGGCGGAGGCTAGGGACTGGCCTGACTCGGAGCGCACGCTCATGCTGCAGTGCGTTCTTACCCGGGAAGGCCCAGAGGCGTATTCAGCCCTGAGCAGGGCACAGAGTGGGGACTATCGGGTGGTAAAAGTCTGCTGTGCTTAGGGCGTATGAGTTGGTTCCTGAGGCCTATAGGCAGCGCTTCCGGACGTGGAGGATGACTGAGGGGCAGACTCATGTGGAGTTTGCCCGTGAATTGACAGCTCATTTCTTTCGATGGTGTGGGGCTTCGGGGGTGGATACCTTTGAGGGGCTTGGTAATCTGCTGGTGTTGGAGCAGTTTCGGGAATCGGTTCCGGTCCGGATAGCGACCTACGTTAGTGAGCACAAGGTGGGAACAGTTGCTGAGGCTGCTGTGCTGGCAGACGACTACGTTTTGATCCATCGACGGAATTTTGTGGAGCCCCGTGCACGTAGTGATGTGGGTCGTGGCGGGGTTTTCGAGTCAGCTCGGGGTGGTGGCAACACCGACCGGGGGGTTCGTCCAGGGGGGGGTGGCTCGGACTGTCATTATTGTCAGGAACCGGGCATTGGAAAAATGAGTGCCCGGTTTTGAGGGGTAGGGGTAGAGGTCCTAGTAACATTCGACCTGCTGCTCTGGCCGCTCCGGGCCCGCCCCATTTTGAGGATGTCCAAGGACCTGGTAGTTGGTTACCTGGGTGACTAATGCGTAAGGGGGTGCCGTCTGGTGACTGTTTTGTCGGGAGGCTTTATACCAGACGGTTGTGCCAGGGAAGTTTTGTGGGTTGGTTCTAGGGGCTTTTCATGGGGTTGGTTGCCTTAGGTCCGTTGGTCGTTGTTTGCCCGTAGGTTCGTTGGTCGTTGGTTGCCGTAGGTTCGTTGGTCGTTGTTTGCCCGTACGTCCCTGGGTCGTTGGTTGCCGTAGGTTCGTTGGTCGTTGCTTGCCCGTAAGTCGGTTGGGTCGTTGGCTGCCTTCGGTTCGTTGGTGGCCTTGGGGTTTGTTGGTCGTTGGTTTGCCCTTGGGTTGTGGGTCTTACTTGCCCTTTTGGTGCTTTTGCCTGTTCTCTTTTTTTTGTTGCTCTATTCTAGGCTCTGTGGGCTGCTGATGCGATGGATACCGGGTTGCGTCGCGGGGACCCCCCTGTGTCCCCGTCTTCTGGGGGGGCGTGTGACGGCCTCCTCAGCCGTCAAGTGGCTACACCTGGGGGCCGGTGGTTTCCTCCCCCTTTAAAAGGATGTCAGGGAGAGAGTCGACCCCTCCGTTTGTCCGCAGCACACCTTTTGTTTAGTTGGGGCAACCTTTTGTTAGCACGGCGCCTCTTTTTCTGTTAAGTTTGATTTGGTAGTCTTTATTAAACGCCTACCGTGTTACTCCTCGTGCGTGTGTTTTCCCTTTGTCTGTCTCAACCCTCCGAGCCGGGTTCGTGACAGAGGTGTGTGTGTGGTGAGAGGTGTGTGGAGAGGTGTGTGTGGTGAGGTGTGTGTGAGAGGTGTGTGTGTGTGAAGAGTGTGCGAGATGTGGTTGTGTGAGGTGTGGTGTGAGAGGTTTGTGTGTTTGATAGTGTGTGTGTGGATTGTGAGAGGGTGTGTTTGAGAGCTGTGATTGAGAGGTGTGTTTGTTTTCTCGGTTTTTATGTTTTGTGTGAGAGGTGTGTGTGCGAGGATTGTGTGTGAGAGTAGTTTTGTTAGAGGTTTTTTTGAGTTTTGTTTTTTCTGTTTTTTTTTTTTTTTTTTTTGTGTTATTGTTTTTTTTGTTTTGTCTTTTTTTTTTAAATCTGTGTTTTTTATGCATTTTTTTTTTATCTTGTTTGTTTTTTTTATACGGTTTTGTGATGTTTTTTTTGTTTCTCTTTTTTTTGTTCTCTTTTTTGATCTTTTTTTTTTTCTATTTTTTTTTTTTTTCGCTTCCCTTTTTTTCTCTTTTTTTTTCTCTCTTTTTTTTTTTTGCTCTTCTTTTATTTTTCTCTTTTTTTTTCTACTTTTTTTTTTCTTGTTTTTTTTTCTCCTTTTTTTTTTTTTCGCTTTTTTTTTTTCTCTCTGGTTTTCTATTGTTTTTTTTTCTATTTTTTTTTTCTTTTTTTTTTTTTTCTCTTTTTTTTTGATTTCCTCTTCTTTTTTTTGCTCTTTTTTTTTTCTTTTTTTTTTTTTCTGTTTTTTTTTTTTGTTTTTTTTTTTTTCTACTTTTTTTGTTTTTTCTGCTCATGTTTTTTTCTCTTCTTTTTTTCTCTTTTTTTTTTCTTTTTTTTTCGTTTCTTGTTATCTTTTATTTTTTTTTTTTTTTTTTTTCTTTTTTTTTTTTTTCTGTTTTTTTTATCTCTTTTTTTTTTCTCATTTTTTTTTCTCTTTTTTTTGTCTCTTTTTTGTTTTCTTTTTTTTGTTTTTTCTCTTTTTTTTTTTTTTTCTCTTTTTTTTTTCTTTTTTTTTGTTTTCTCTTTGTTTTTCTCTTTTTTTTTCTCTTTTTTTTGTTGTTTCTCTTTTTTTGTTTTTTTTTTTTTTTCTTTTTTTTTTTTCTCTTTTTTTGTTTTTTCTCTTCTTTTTTTTTCTGCTTCTTTTTTGTTTCTCTTTATTTTGTTGCTATTTTTTTTTTTCTTTTTTTTGTTTTTGTTTTTTTTGTTTTTTTTTTTTCTTTTTTTTTTTTTTCTGTTTTTGTTCTTTTTTTTTTTTCTCTTGTTTTTTTTCCTCTTATTTTTTTTCTTTTTTTTTTTTCTCTTTTGGTTTTTTTTCTATTTTTTTTTTTCTTTTTTTTTTTTTTCTCTTTTTTTTTTCTCTTTTTTATTGCTCTTTTATTTTTTTCTACTTTTTTTTTTTTCTCTTCGTTGTTTTTTCTCTTTTTTTTTTCCTCTTTTTTTTTTTTTTTTTTTGTTTCTTTCTTTTATTCTCTTTTTTTTGCTTTTTTTTTTTTTCTTTTTTTTTTTTTTTTTTTTTTTTCTTTTTTTTTTTTGTGTCTTTGTTTATTTTCTCTTTTTTTTTCTCTTTTTTTTTTTTCTCTTTTTTTTTTTTTGGTCTCGTTTTTTTGTTTCTTTTATTTTTTTCCCTCTTTTTTTTTTTCACTTTTTGTTCTCTTTTTTTTTTTTTCTCTTTTTTGTTTTTTTCTCCACACCCGATCTTTGGTTTTCTCTTTGTTTTTTTTCTTCGTTTTGTTTTTTTTTCTCTCTTTTTTTTCCTTATTTTTTTTTCTCTTTTTTTTTTCTTTTTTTTTTCTCTTTTTTTTTGTTCGTCATTTTTTTTTTGTTTCTCTCTTTTTTGTTCTCTATGTTTTTTTCTCGCTTTTTTTTTTCTTTTTGTTTTTTTCTCTTGTTTTTTTTTTCCGTGTACTTTTTTTTTTTCTCTTTTTTTTTTCTTTTTTTTTTTTTTTTCTGTTTTTTTGTTTTTTTTTTGGTGTTTGTTTTTTGTTTTTTTATCTCTTTTTTGTTTTTTTTGCTCTATCTGTTTGTTTTTCTCTGTCTTTTTTTTCTCTTTGATTTTTTCGTTTTTTTGTTTTTCTTTTTTTTTTTTTTTTTTTTTTTTTTTTTTCTTTTCTTTTGTTTTTTCTGTTGTTTTTTTTCTCTTTTTTTGTTCTTTTGTCTCTTTTGTTTTTTTCTGCTGTGTTTTTTTTTCTCTTTTTGTTTTTTCTTTTTGTATGTTTTTCTCTTTTTTTTTTTTTTTCTCTTTTGTTTTTTCTGGTTTTTTTTTTTCTCTTTTTTTTTTCTCTTTTTTTCGTCTTTATTTTTTTTGTTCTTCTTTTTTTTTTTCTTTTTTTTTTTCTTTTTTTTTTTTCTCTTCTTCTTTTTGTTTTCTCTTCTCTTTTTTTTTTCTCTTCTTTTTTTCTCTTTTTTTTCTGCTTTGTTTAATTTTTTTCTTTTTTTTTTATTTTATTTTTTTTTTTTTTTGCATTTGTTTTTTACTCTTTTTTTTTTCCTTTTTTTTTTTTCTCTTATTTTTTTCCGTTTTTTTTTTGCTTTTTTTTTTTTCTCTTTTTTTTTTTTTCTTCTTTTAGTTTTTTCTTGATTTTTTTTTCTCTATTTTTTTTCTCTTTTCATTTCTACTTTTTTTTTTTTCTCTTTTTTTTTTCTCTTCTCTTTTTTTCTCTTTTTTTTTTTCTCTATTTTTTTTTTTATTTTTTCTTCCTTTTGTTTTTATCTCTTTTTATTTTTTTCTCATTCTTCTATTTTTTTTTTTTCTCTTCAGTCTATTTAATCTTTTTTGGTGTGAGGTGTGTGTGTTGAGAGGAGTGTACCTTCTCCTCCAGGGGCAGCACCAGCACCCTCCTGGTTTGAGCATGTTCTTCATGTAGTCCTCGTGGTCCCTCTGCACCCCGGCCCCACAGTACACGCGGTCGTACTGACGCCTCTCTGGGGCCAGCTGAAGACAGTTCCCTGACACGAAGCTCGGCTCACAGAACTCAAACCTGCACACACACACACACACACACACACACACACACAGGAACACACACAAAAGGAACACACACACAGGAACACACACATACACACAATACTGTCAACTAAAAGACAAACGTCTAATGTGCCTCCCAGTTTCCTCCAGTGGAGACTGATAGACAGTGTGTGTGTGTGTGTGTGTGTGTGTGTGTGTGGGTGTGTGTGTGTGTGTGTGTGTGTGTGTGTGTGTGTGTGTGTGTGTGTGTGTGTGTGAGAGAAGTGCCTCACTTGTCGAAGCTGTCGCTGGTCTTGATGAAATGCTCCAGCTTCTGGTATGCGTACTGTATGACGTCATCATGAAGCTCCACCCCGTGGTTTACCCCAAACGGCCCTGAACACAGAACGAGGCCCACGGTGGAGCTGATACTAACACAGAACGAGGCCCACGGTGGAGCTGATACTAACACAGAACGAGGCCCACGGTGGAGCTGATACTAACACAGAACGAGGCCCACGGTGGAGCTGATACTAACACAGAACGAAGCCCACGGTGGAGCTGATACTAACACAGAACGAGGCCCACGGTGGAGCTGATACTAACACAGAACGAGGCCCACGGTGGAGCTGATACTAACACAGAACGAGGCCCCACGGTGGAGCTGATACTAACACAGAACGAGGCCCACGATGGAGCTGATACTAACACAGAATGAGGCCTATGGTGGAGCTGATAAACTCACCCAGGATGAGGCCCACCATGGTGCTCAGGTAGCCTGTGCCGCTGCCCAGGTTGAGGAAGGAGAGGCCGGGGTGGAGGTCCAGCGCTTCCATCACCTCGGAGTAGATGCAGGGCGCCGATAGGTGGATGTTGCCATGGCGCCAGGCCAGATCCTTGTAGGCGTTGTCACGGTAATCGTCCAGGTAGTAGTCGGCACGGTCGATGGCCCTAAAGGCCCGCTCCACCAGCGCTGAGCGG
Organism: Mallotus villosus; assembly: GCA_903064625.1. Lineage (NCBI taxonomy): Eukaryota > Metazoa > Chordata > Actinopteri > Osmeriformes > Salangidae > Mallotus > Mallotus villosus. The sequence continues at coordinate 20,328 of CAEFZP010001900.1, read as the reverse complement.
ATGTAGTGCGCCTCCTTCAGGTTGTCTATCAGCTCGTCATTGTCCTCGCCCGCACTCACAGCCCCGCCCATCTTGCCAGGAGGGGGGGCAGGGAGGGGAGGGGGGGCAGGGGAGGGGAGGGGAGAGAGAGAGCAGTAGAGGGGGTGGGAGGGTAGCCGAACGGGGGAGGTGAGGCCGGGGGTGGTGGAGAGTGGGGAGAAGGTGTAGTGTGGGGGAGGTTTAGTGTGGAGGAGGTGTAGTGTGGAGGAGGTGTAGTGAGGAGGAGGTGTAGAGTGGAGGAGGTGTAGTGTGGAGGAGGTTGTAGTGTGGAGGAGGTTGTAGTGTGGAGGAGGTGTAGTGTGGAGGAGGTGTAGTGAGGAGGAGGTGTAGAGTGGAGGAGGTGTAGTGTGGAGGAGGTGTAGTGTGGAGGAGGTGTTAGTGTGGAGGAGGTGTAGTGTGGAGGAGGTGTAGTGTGGAGGAGGTGTAGTGAGGAGGAGGTTGTAGTGTGGAGGAGGTGTAGTGTGGAGGAGGTGTAGAGTGGAGGAGGTGTAGTGAGGAGGAGGTGTAGTGTGGAGGAGGTGTAGTGTGGAGGAGGTGTAGTGTGGAGGAGGTGTAGTGTGGAGGAGGTGTAGAGTGGGGGCTGTGGTACCGATGTGGAGCCTGAGGACAGATTTCCTAAGAACACAGGGTTGTGGAGGTCAGTCTAGGGAGGCCATCATCTGTCTCACACTCCTGAACAGTAGGTGGCGGTGTATATCCCTTTAAGTTGGAAGCAATCCGCTGATCAAAGTCAAAGATGAACCATTTGTTCTGTTCTTTCAGTGAAAAGCATCTAAACAGGATCCCAACACTTCAGCATTGGCCTACTACTACTTTAAAATAGTACTGGTGGTTTCTACAGTTATATTCTGCCGTTCTGTGTTAGATGTGTGACGACGGAGCTAGAGAGCAAGGTTTCTCATATACACGGCTGCTTGGCAGCCAATAGTTCTAGACACGGTGATAACAGTACAATGTTTAGCTGGCTAGGTAGATAAGCACTACGACTAACTAGCCAGTTACTTGCATTTAATGGAAAATAAAACGTCTGTAAAACGGGGTACAGACGTTAAACAATTATTAGTCAGATAATTAACCAGCTAGCCTAGCAACATTCAGTCTTGAATGTTGGCTATGTTAGACGCGGTGTCAATGGACTGATTTAACGTAGTTATCCATGCAGACAGGGAGTTACACCACAACGAGAATAATGACACCATAGCCTGCCGCTACTCAACCTAATAACCACTTTAAAACGTTACCTCGGACTTATTCCTTTTTAGAGTTGTACAGCGTGAAAATGCCGACAGTCTGCATGGATCACTGTTTTCCTGGGTCCTGTTGGTTCAGCCATTGGATGTAAACAGACCAACTAACGTACTGACGTCATACGCAACCACAACACAAGTAATGTTTATTAAATAGGACCACAACACAAAAAGGAGGTAGTCTTGAAACCTAAATGCTTTTTGTTTGTTTTTATTTAATTACAACCCAAAAAAACATACAAGCTTTTATAATAAATTCGATTTTCTCTGAGAACTGCGGTGTTTCTGGTGAGGACACACATTGTACGGCAGCCTGCCTGGATGTGGCCTTGGATTAGAGCATCTTCAAAATAAATAAACAGAACATGTATCCTGTGTGATTTAAACGTAACGTAAACGGGGAGGGGGGGGGGAGCAAATTACATGCCGTTGTGTAAATAAGATAAATAACATAAGGCCATTTAGTTTGCCTAATAAAGCTATACACCTGTTTTATAGGAAAGGTAACCTTAAATAACTTTTTGGGTGATTTGGCACTATATAAGATTTTTTTAAAAAATGTTTTTTGTGTTTTGGAAGAAATTATCAAAGGGGTCAGCATATGTGTTTTGTGGGATTTTCATTAGATTTTAAAAAGATAATTGAATTGGTGGGGGGCACTGTTATCACAATGTTATTATATTGCTGATACACTGTTACACGGTTGTAAGACTTATTACACGTTTATTACATGTTTATTACACGTTTATTACACGTTTATTACACTGCTATGTTGTTATTATGTTGTTATTACTTTGTTATGACAAAGGGGTTAGCAAGTGTGTTTTGGAAGAATTTAACAAAGGGGAAATGACCGAAGGTGTGAGTTAAAGATTCAGAATCCTTATTACAGAAGGAGCATTTATTTTCAATATCTAAAAATGTAGATAAATACAAGTTTGTTACATAATATATCGTTTACAATTTTAATGTGCATGTGTTGTTTAATTGTATTAGTAATACAAAATGTGTATGGCAAAAGCCATGCTCTTTGCCAGTCAATGTCATTAAATATGTTATTCCAGAAAGTGAAGACCTCCTAATTGTTTAAATATTTTGTTTATATAAAGTACCAGATAGAGTCTGATGCTATAAAACATTCTTTGATCCATTTTATCTTGAATGTGTGTTTAAATAAAAACAAATCAAAACCCTCTTTTTTCCTGGGGCCCAGAAAGTATATATCTTTTTAAGTGATGGTGTCGGTTTTTCCAAGCAAAGTATGTTGTTAATTTCTTTAGATGTTGAGTCTTGGACATATAATGACACGGTGGGTTAAGAAAATTCTTCCAAAAAGGTCACGTTGAAGCCACATAATGGTTTTAGTTTTTTTAGTCTAGGAGAAAGTTAAGCTGTTGTCTGGTTAACATATCTTTGGTTACATCAATTCCCAAATATTTGACAGATTCAGAACGGAATGTTGCATATATACTCATCATCAGTATCAAATAGACTCAAGATTTCACATTTCCCTATATTAAGATGTAGTCCTGAAGCTTTTGAAAATTAATTAATTAATTGTATAGTTGGTCCAATTTGGTCTTTATCTCTCATAAACAAAGCTGTATCATCTGCCAGTTGAGTAATTCGGATTTCTTTTTGAAAAATACTGGCCATGACCAGATAGACAGACCATGTATATAAAAATCGACCCTATCAAATTCGACCCAAAAATTTGCCAGCTGAATTTTTTTTAGCCAAAACTATTTTTGCCTATAAAATTCAACCCTAAAATATTCGAGCCTATCAAATTCGTCCCGAAAAATTTCGAGAAAAATCTAATTTTTAACATCCAGGATATCAAGGACAGGTAGAGCAATCGAGCCTCAATGCAATCAAACCAACTTCTTCTGACCTATCCAACTGCAGCGCTCCTGTAGCCGATGTGTATCGGTGAAACTCACTCCTCAGGTATGTATTGAGCCACCCGCGTCACTGAAAAGCTAGCTTTTCTTTGGCGTAGTTGGTAGTGGTGGCGCTTGGGAAGCCAGAGGTGGCGAGTTCGACTCCCGGTGGGAGCGATCTCCCCGGTGTGGGAGTGAACAGTGCCAGATACCTCTGACGGAACTTGCAAGATCACTTTCATTACATACCCGTTACATTGGTGCCGTGACCCGGATTTCACGAGGTTAGCGCCTGCTAACCGCCGGAGTGAGTTTGAGGGGTGAATGTAGCCGATGTGTATCAGTGAAACTCACTCTTCAGGTATGTAACAAGCCACCCGCGTCATTGAATAGCTAGCTTTTCTTTGGCCTAGTTGGTAGTGATGGCGCTTGGGAAGCCAGAGGCGGCCAGTTCGACTCCCGGTGGGAGCGATCTCCCCGGTGTGGGAGTGAACAGGTGCCAGGTCCTCTGACGGAACTTGCAAGATCATGTTCGTTACATACCCGTTACACTCCCTCCTCAGGCCCCTGAAGCCGGAAGAGAAACGGCTATTTATATTAATAGACTTATTAACTTACATTGAACTTCGGTTTTAGCATAAGTCAATAGTATAGTAACATAGCGGAAATTAGCATACACATGAAGGGATAGGATACACATGAAAAAAGGGGCCTGAGGAGAGAGTTCTGGCTTCAGGGGCCTGAGGAGAGAGTTCCAGCTTCAGGGGCCTGAGGAGAGAGTTCCGGCTTCAGGGGCCTGAGGAGAGAGTTCCAGCTTCAGGGGCCTGAGGAGAGAGTTCCAGCTTCAGGGGCCTGAGGAGAGAGTTCTGGCTTCAGGGGCCTGAGGAGAGAGTTCCAGCTTCAGGGGCCTGAGGAGAGAGTTCTGGCTTCAGGGGCCTGAGGAGAAAGTTCTGGCTTCAGGGGCCTGAGGAGAGAGTTCCAGCTTCAGGGGCCTGAGGAGAGAGTTCCAGCTTCAGGGGCCTGAGGAGAGAGTTCTGGCTTCAGGGGCCTGAGGAGAGAGTTCTGGCTTCAGGGGCCTGAGGAGAGAGTTCCAGCTTCAGGGGCCTGAGGAGAGAGTTCCAGCTTCAGGGGCCTGAGGAGAGAGTTCCAGCTTCAGGGGCCTGAGGAGAGAGTTCCAGCTTCAGGGGCCTGAGGAGAGAGTTCTAGCTTCAGGGGCCTGAGGAGAGAGTTCCGGCTTCAGGGGCCTGAGGAGAGAGTTCTGGCTTCAGGGGCCTGAGGAGAGAGTTCCAGCTTCAGGGGCCTGAGGAGAGAGTTCCAGCTTCAGGGGCCTGAGGAGAGAGTTCCAGCTTCAGGGGCCTGAGGAGAGAGTTCCAGCTTTAGGGGCCTGAGGAGAGAGTTCCAGCTTCAGGGGCCTGAGGAGAGAGTTCCAGCTTCAGGGGCCTGAGGAGAGAGTTCCAGCTTCAGGGGCCTGAGGAGGGAGTTCCAGCTTCAGGGGCCTGAGGAGAGAGTTCTGGCTTCAGGGGCCTGAGGAGAGAGTTCCAGCTTCATGGGCCTGAGGAGAGAGTTCTGGCTTCAGGGGCCTGAGGAGAGAGTTCTGGCTTCAGGGGCCTGAGGAGGGAGTTCCAGCTTCAGGGGCCTTAGGAGAGAGTTCTGGCTTCATGGGCCTGAGGAGAGAGTTCCAGCTTCAGGGGCCTGAGGAGAGAGTTCCAGCTTCAGGGGCCTGAGGAGAGAGTTCCAGCTTCAGGGGCCTGAGGAGAGAGTTCTGGCTTCAGGGGCCTGAGGAGAGAGTTCCAGCTTCAGGGGCCTGAGGAGAGAGTTCTGGCTTCAGGGGCCTGAGGAGAGAGTTCCAGCTTCAGGGGCCTGAGGGGGGAGTTCCAGCTTCAGGGGCCTGAGGAGAGAGTTCCAGCTTCAGGGGCCTGAGGAGAGAGTTCCAGCTTCAGGGGCCTGAGGAGAGAGTTCCAGCTTCAGGGGCCTGAGGAGAGAGTTCTGGCTTCAGGGGCCTGAGGAGAGAGTTCCGGCTTCAGGGGCCTGAGGAGAGAATATTTTTTAAGATCGAAATCTTTCGGGTCGAATTTGATAGGCTCGAATTTTTTGGGGTCAGATTTTATAGGCTCGAATTTTTTTGGCTCAAATGTTTTCAGCTGGAACATTTTCGGGTCGAATTTGATAGGGTCGATTTTTTTTATGGTTGAATTTTTAAAGCAACCTGAATTTTATTTTACATTGAAATATATTCAGATGAGAATTCAGTGTTGTTTAAATTTCAATATTAAGTATTCGATGCCTTTTAAAATTCAAAACATTATGGTACTGATTTGCTTCCATATAAATTCAACCTCTTACCAACATGTCTAACATTTGTCCAACCTATTGTAATTAGTCACATTTTAAAGAGAGGCAAATATAAGCTGTGATCAGTGCCATGAAGTCTTCTTCCCGTCTTTGCGCACTTTGTCAACGAGAGGCCAAAGTAGATAAAAAAACAAAAAGTGAAATTCTGGAAAAAGACTGAAGCGTAAAAAAAAACAATGAATCTGAAAACATGAAATGTGAAACTATGTGAAAATATAAAAGTGAAAAATGAAAATTAATAACTTATTCAAATTAATTCCAGAATGTAATTGAAATTTTAGTCAACCTCAAAATAAAATCGGTACACTTCTTTTTTCTTTGAATACATGGTTTTATTTTTCAAGTTTTCGACCTAGCTTTAGTTTTACAACCATAGATTTTTTTCTTCGAATTAACAAAACATTTGGCCCTGATTTAGCTCCATAGAATGCCGAGTATTCTGCCTCTTTGTTAGGCTGTCACCAGACAGGCTCTGCTGTCACTCATAATTCCCGCCTCTGAGTTGAAGCCACGCCCCCTACGCAAAATCGGGGCCAAAAGTCTGAAACTGAAAAAAGAACCTGAAACTGAAAAAAGTGAAACTTGAAAAACTAAAAAGTTAAACTCGAAAAAAAAGGAGGCCGTCGAAAAAATGTTTTGAATCTGAAAACATGAAATGTGACACTATGTGAAAATATAAAAGTGAAAAATAAAAATTTGTAATTTATTCAAAATAATTCCAGAATGGTTTTCAACCATAGATTTTTTTTTGAATTAACAAAACCTTTGGCCCTGATTTAGCTCCATAGACTGCCGAGTATTCTGCCTCTTTGTTAGGCTGTCACCAGACAGGCTCTGCCAAAAGCCTGAAACTGGAAAAAAGTGAAACTCGAAAAAAACAAAGTGAAACTCTGAAAAAAACAGAATCCGTAAATTAAAAAATTGAATCTGAAAACATGAAATGTGAAACTATGTGAAAATATTAAAGTGAAAAATGAAAATTAATATATTTATATTCGAATATAAATTTTCACATTCGAATTTCTGTTTTTAACCACTATTCGAATATATATTCGAATTTAGAAATATTCGTTGACAGCCCTAACACACACATACCGACAAAACACACACAGAACCCTCACACACACAATCCCATACACACACACGTATACACACGTACGCTCGCAAAAACAAACACACAATAAGCTCAATGTACAAATTCCTGTTTGTGTTCTTTATGGTTCTTTATTACAGTTCTTCATAACACTTAAATGGTTCAAACCCCCACAATAACAGACATCACTTCTCTTTTAAAAACACAGACACAGGTACACAGGTACACAAACACACAGAGGGGGGGGGGCACAGCCACGAGGAGAGCAGCGCCACTAGTCTCTACTGCCCGCACAGCCAAGAACAGCCCTGCTTTACAAAATGGTACATAGCAAATGAACAACCTCCTCTACAAAAGTAACAAAGAATCCCATACAATCTATCGTTGTGGAAGTGCTGTAATATTGGAAGTTTTTTTTGTAATTTTCAAAAGGATATATCAATATCGTTGCCTAGAAAATCACCAGTAAAAATATCTTGTCTCTGTAGAAATATGCTGGCAGAACTGCAGACCTGCAGATCTGCAGACCTGCAGAACTGCAGAACTGGCCTTGGCTGTGGATGTTTGTCACGGATGCTATTCATTAATTTTTTATTTGTTTTACTTTTCTTTTATACAACGTCGATAACACTGTTCCTTAATACAGAAATGTACAGACTGCCCTGCACATGTGTTTATGATCAAGTTGGATTCATTCATGTTTTCATGTTCTCCCTCCTCAGGGTTGCTAATTGGCTGCTGATGCCGAGTCACTGCTGATTGGCTGCTGATGATCTGATCACCAGATCCCTCTCAAATCACATCTGGTCCACCAGATCATCAGGGTTTTGGTAGCAACATCTAAATAACCTTATGAATAGTAGTATCTCATCTAGAGATGGTAACCGTGGTGACAGTAACTGTGGCGACAGTAGGGTCTCAGTGGGTGGGATGCTGGTTTCACCAGGACACCCCAAACACACCCTGCCACTGTCCTGGGGTAGACCCAGACCCAACCAGTCAGAACACCAGGACACCCCAAACACACCCTGCCACTGTCCTGGGGTAGACCCAGACCCAACCAGTCAGAACCCAGACACCCCAAACACACCCTGCCACTGTCCTGGGGTAGACCCAGACCCAACCAGTCAGAACAGACCCCCAAACACAGTCCGGGGGAACCCAACCCAACACCAACACACCCTGCCACTGTCCTGGGGTAGACCCAGACCCAACCAGTCAGAAATCAGCCAGTTCATCAAACCGATCAAAACCAGTCAGAACCAGTCAAAACCAGCGAGGCATTAAATCAGCCAGTCATAAACTTTCGTAACTAATCAAAATCAGCCAGTCATAAACAAGTCAAAGCTAATCTAAACCACCCAGTCAGACCCAATAAGTTATTAACCAACCAGTCATAAGCTAGTCAGAACCAGTCATAAACCAGTCAGTCACAACGAGTCAGTCAGAACCAGCCAGTCACAACCAGTCAGAAACAGCCTTAACTTGATGAAGGGGTGAGGAAGGCACACATGATCAGACTGTACAGGTTTTGGTTTGGTCATGAAACACACCTTACTGACTGTGGGTGTGTGTGTTGGTCATGTGTCTTTAGAAGTGTGTGTTTATGTATGTGTGTGCCCACAAGTGTATGTGTGTTGGTCATGTGTCTCTAGAATGCGTGTGTGTTTGTGTGTGTGTGTGTGTGTTTGTGTGTGCGTGCGTGTGCACAGACATTCTAAGCTCAGAGGGTTGGGGTTTGGAGATGGTCACAAGTGGAACTTCAGTCTCCATGACAACAGATCATTAAGCAATATACAGCCCATAATACACACAGGGGATGTGCAGGGAAACGTTAAAGGCTGGAGCTTCACAGAAGAGGTGTGTGTGTGTGTGTGTGTGTGTGTGTTGGGGAGATCTGAGTCCTCACACACACCTCTCCTGGAGGTTAACGCAGTAGCAAGTCAGTCAACATTCATCTCCATCCTACTCTGGAACACCTGGAGTGACACGCTCCTGTGCTGGAGGGTGGAGGACCAAGATACAATCTCAATCATGAGCAGTCAGCTACAGGGTACTGGGAGAGGTTACACAAGCCCTCCCCTCCCCATCCCCTCCCCTCCTCTCCTCTCCTCTCCTCTCCTCTCCTCTCCTCTCCTCTCCTCTCCTCTCCTCTCCTCTCCTCTCCTCTCCTCTCCTCTCCTCTCCTCTCCCCTCCCCTCCTCTCCTCTCCTCTCCTCTCCCCTCCTCTCCTCTCCTCTCCACCCTCCATGGCCATCTTGTAGCCTGCTCCTGCTCCTCAAAGCTTTGGGGTTTAAAACACAGAAAGTATTCCTGTCAAAACACAATCTTAACACGGACGACACACACCTCAGTAACACAACAGAAACACACAGACGCCTCCTCTGAGTATACACATGAGACAACAACAAACAGTGTAACGACCTCCCGGGCTCCCGGGGTCGGAGGTCAAACAGCCCTCACAGCTTTTCACCTTGGGACCAAATGCTGGCGTTTCATTGGTTCTCTTAAAAAGTGCACACAAGAGTTTCTGTGTTCTGCTAGACACTGCAAGTCCTTCTGTGTTCCGCAGTCTCAGATCAGAGAACGTGTTCCAAAAGTGTAGAACCTCAGAGGAACCATAGCAGAACCTGACACATGAAGCAGAACATCCTCTTCTTCATCACCATCATCGACATCATCATCATCACCTACACATAGAACAAGGAGTTCTATCCAGTCTCAACATGACATTCATTTCTAAAGTAGTACAACACACAGTTAACACGTTTCCACAAGTCTGAATCAGGTACAGACAAATCCACAAAATGCATTTTTTAACCCCATGTAACTATGGTAACACTAACTAACTGTTGCCATGACAGCATGTTTTAAAGCCACAGCTGAGTGGTCTGTGTTCGTCGCCCCTGGATAATCCTGACCCATTCCTGGACCAGTCTCTCTTGAATAAATCAGTCTCTCCCAGACCAGTCTCTCCCAGACCAGTCTCTTCTGGACAAGTCTCTCCCAGACCAGTCTCTCTTGAATAAACCAGTCTCTCCCAGACCAGTCTCTCCCAGACCAGTCTCTCCCAGACCAGTCTCTTCTGAACAAGTCTCTCCCAGACCAGTCTCTCTTGAATAAACCAGTCTCTCCCAGACCAGTCTCTTCTGGACAAGTCTCTCCCAGACCAGTCTCTTCTGGACAAGTCTCTCCCAGACCAGTCTCTCCAAGATGGACAAGTCTCTCCCAGACCAGTCTCTCTTGAATAGACCAGTCTCTCTTGAATAGACCAGTCTCTCCCAGACCAGTCTCTCCCAGACCAGTCTCTCCAAGATGGACAAGTCTCTCCCAGACCAGTCTCTCTGGACCAGTCTCTCCCAGACCAGTCTCTCCCAGACAGATACATTTGTGGGACCAGTTAACACAACATAAGTCAACAAATACACTGGAAAAATAGACGTATGTTTTCATTCATATATATATAGCTTCTTTAAACTTTATTATTTATACAGAATGTATATAGTGTGTACTTATGGCCGTCTGGGCTGAGACATAAAGGCACCTGACTCACTCCCCCCGCAAAACCCTGAGGCTCCGCCCACAAGGCCCTGCCTCCTTAGGCCCCACCCCCACCAAGGCTCCACCCACACAAAGCCCTGTTCCCACACGGTTGCCCGGGAATACGGCAGGATGGGAGGAGTCAGGTCTGAAAGTGAGAGTTCTGTAGTGGCACTTTGTGCATCAAAAAATTAACTTCTATAGTAAGGCTACAAGGGTGTGTTATTATGAAGCGTGTATGTGTTTATGTAGAAGTGTGTTGATGCTGGAAGCTGTGTGTGTTTACAGAGCCCCTGTAAGGCCACACACACACAGCCCCACATCTGATAACCCTACACTAACCCTTGAGAAGGCTTCCTGGCTGTGAAGGGGGTCAGGGGGTCAGGGGGTCAGGGGGTCAGGGGGTCAGGGGAGCCAGGCTAGGATGCTACAGAACGCTAGTAGAGGTATACTTTGATCAGGTGTCTGTCCTTGTTTTATTTCTTCTGCCATGTTTTATTTATAGAAACTGGACCTGCTGGACCTGCTTCACCCCAGAGGAGGAGCGAAGTGCCACTGGGATCTGTAGTCTTTATTCAGACAGATTAGTGTTACTCTGGGATCTGTAGTCTTTAGTCAGACAGGTTAGTGTTGCTCTGGGATCTGTAGTCTTTAGTCAGACAGGTTAGTGTTGGTCTGGGATCTGTAGTCTTTATTCATGTGACCAGCTGGGACTTTGCTGTCACCCATCCAAACCAAATAAATAAACACATCACAGAAACCTTAAATATCTAATAAATACTAAATAATAAATACTTTCTTATTCTCCAGGAGTATCTCTCAGGGGTCAGGGTCAAGGGTCAAGGGGTCAGGAGCTCCCTGCGGTACTTACAGATCACAGAGAGACGGAGGTACTGTAAACAAAATTGTTAAATTAAAAACAAAATAAAAAATGTTTATAAAATTATCAAAACTTTTGTCAGTTGTAAAATATCTGCACTTAAAAATGTATATTAAAAGTATTTAAAATAAAATAAGATATAAATATATATATATATAAAATAATTAAATGTAGTCAGTTTTAATTTATCTTCTTAAAGTGTAGGAGTCCTGATTTCTCCCTGACAAGGTCCCTTTACAAAACAATAAACATAATAAATAGATATAATTCAAATAAATTAACAAACAAACATCAATAATAATAATAACATAAACAGCAAATAAATTACATTTTAAGCGTTTCACAAATTTAAATAGTCCTACAACTAATTATTGTACCACAAACTATTCAGTGAAATTAAGTGCAAATGACCATGTCCATGACTCAATGAGAGTGAACTAGAACAGGGACACTTTCTCAATGCCCTCGTCCACCATCCACACACCTGCCACTCACACCGCTGCAGCAGGGGGCAGGGGGCAGGGGGCAGGGGGGCAGGGGGCATGGGGCAGGGGGGCAGGGGTGCGGGTGTGGTTGGTATGTGTGTGTGTGTGTGTGTGTGTGTGTGTGCATGTTCCTGCTTGGAGAATCCTCACTGCCCTCCCTACTGCCCATGATCACATGATCACATGATCACATGATCACATGATCACATGATCACACAGCCAAGTGAGGCAGCACCTCAGTTTCCTGCTCTCCTACAAGTCTTCTTTCCATCTCTCCATCCCTCCATCTCTCCATCTCTCATCCCTCCATCCCTCCATCCCTCCATCCCTCCATCTCTCATCCCTCCATCCCTTCATCTCTCCATCCCTCATCCTTCCATCCCTCCATCTCTCCATCTCTCCATCCCTCCATCTCTCCATCTCTCCATCCTTCCCTGTGGCCTTGGTGCTCTTCTGTTATGAGTCATGGTGTCCATGGAGACCACTTCCTCTAAGCTTCTAAGACAGGAAGGACACAGCTAACAGCTACAGTGACAGCCAATGGGAATCCATCTTCATTCAGTTGGACATGAAGGATGAGGGTGAAGGATGAGGTTCACATCCTCTTGACTTCTTCTCTGCGTCCTCCTTCCAGACCAGAAGCAGCTAGTTAAGTCCTGGTCCTGGTTCTATTTATATTACTAGTTATTGTTCTAGTCCTGGTTCTGATTTGGGTCTTTTAAAGTTGCTGTTTAGAAAACCTGAATGCCCTTTTAAGTATTCCCCTTCATGATATTGTAAAGTCTCCTGTGTTCCCCCCTCCCCCCCCTGACCTGACCCCTGACCCCTGACCCCCTCCCTCCTCAGACCTTGATACCCTTGACGGCCTGGTTGATGGTGTCCAGCAGAGCCTTGTTCTCTGGGCTCTGCAAGCGCTCCTTGTTGCTGTACATGTCTGTCAGCGTTGTCACGTAGCGGTCAAAGTTCTGCTCGGTGATTGGCTCCTGCTGGGGTGGACAAATAACCAATCATGAGCCTCTCGAGTGCTGTGTGACTGTGGATGACTGTGTGTGTGTGTGTTTGTGTGTGTGAGTGTGTGTGTGTGTGTGCACGCGTGTGTGTGCGTGTGTGAGTGAGGGTGTGTGTGAGGGTGTGTGTGTGTGAGGGTGTGACTCACCAGGTGCGGCAGGCGGATGTGGGCCAGGCTGTGTATGAGCGCGTGGCTCAGACCAGAGAGCTCCAGGAACAGAGCCTCGTTCTGCTCCTCCATCATCTTGTTGTCCTGCTCGATGCTCTGCAGGCTACGCTCCATGGACGAGATCTGGACACCAGATCATCACATCATCACTACACATGAGGGACCATATAGGCCAGGATTATGCACCACACACACACACACACACACACCTGTGTCTGCAGGTTAACCATGTCTGCCCCCCCCCCACACTAGAGCCCGACCGATATATCGGCGGGCCGATATTATCGGCCGATATTAGATATCGGTATCGGCATCGGCATACATTTTATTTATCAGAAACTGCATTATCATAATATTTTAGTGAGGAAATAATAACAGGAGTCAGATGGCTGAGCAGTTAGGGAATCGGGCTATTAATCATCAGAGGGTTGCTGGTTTGATTCCCGGATGTGTCAAATGACGTTGTGTCCTTGGGCAAGGCACTTAACCCTACTTGCCTCTGGGAATGTCCCTGTACTTAGTCGCTCTGGATAAGAACTTCTGCTAAAAGTGACTAAATGTAAACTAAAAATAACTACTGTTAGTGAAATCAGTTTGTTTTGTTACGCGTTTCTGGATTTTTTGGGATCGGTCGATATCGGAATATCGGATTTTTAAATCACCAAATATTTGTATCGGTATCGGCCTTAAAAATCCTTTATTGGTCTGGCTCTACCCCACACACACACACCTGTGTCTGCAGGTTCACCATGTCTGACTCCACCTCAGAGTTGGACTCGTTCAGGTCGTTTATCTCCTTGTTCAGCTGCTGGATGTCCTCGTCCTTATCCAGGACTGACAAGAGAAAGGACAGTACAGTTAGACTATAGCATAGAAGACCCTACACACACCCACACACACACGCACCAAGACACACACACACACACACCACACACACACACACAGATACTTACCATCGCTGGTCCTGGACTTGGTGCAGAGGAAGTCTTCTCCAGGGAACTTCTTCTTCTTAGAAAAGGAAGCTCTGGGACATCCGGACAGGCTGGAGCAGAGGGTCAGGGGTCGAGATCAGGAGTCAAGATTGTGGTCATAGTGGGCGTGGTCATAGTGAGCGCATGGCCTGTGTGGGCGTGGCCTGTGTGGGCAGGGGTCATAGTGGGCGTGGTCATAGTGGGCGTGGTCGTAGTGGGCGTGGCCTAGTGGGCGTGGTCATAGTGGGCGTGGTCATAGTGGGCGGGGGTCATAGTGGGCGTGGTCATGTGTGGGCGTGGTCATAGTGGGGTGCATAGCCTGTCTGGGCGTGGCCTGTGTGGGCGTGGCCTGTGTGGGCGTGGCCTGCCTGGGCGTGGCATGTGTGGGTGTGGCCCTGTGTGGGCGTGGCCTGTGTGGGCGTGGCTCACCTGCGGTGCGTGAGGAAGCTGCCGTTGGCGTGACCGGAGCCATCGCAGCCGGGTGTGGGGCAGCTGGGGCCCTCGGCGCGGAACGCTTTCCAGCTGAACGGGGCTCCGCCCAGAACGCCCTCTTTCTGCCGGCGGGCCGCCAGGGGGCAGCCGTACGCACTGCGGTGGGTCGCATACTTCCCACTGATGTGGCCCAGACTGTCACAGCCAGGCACCGGGCATCTACTGGGAGGGAGGAGCGGGAAGGGAGAGGAGGGCAGAGGGCAGAGGGAGGAGAGGAGAGGAGAGGGGAGGAGAGGAGCGGGAAGGGAGAGGAGGGCAGAGGGCAGAGGGAGGAGAGGAGAGAGGAGGGCAGAGGGGTAGGGAGGGTGTGGAGGAGAGGAGCGTGAAGGGAGAGGGTAGTGGCAGAGGGATAGGGCAGGTGTGCTGAGAGTAGATGGGAGGTTGAGTGGGAGCGGGAGTGAGCGTAGTATTTGTACGAGGGTGTGCTATTGGCTCTGTCTCTTCTCTTCTCTTCTCTTCTCTTCTCTTCTTTCTCTTCTCTTCTCTTTCTTCTCTTTGCTCTTCTCTTCTCTTCTCTCTATCTTTCCTCTTTTTTTTCTTCTTTCTCTGCTTCTCACTCTTCCTCCTTTCCTTTTCTCCTTAGCACTCCTACCCCTGAAAAGCCCAATTTACCGCATATCACGTTTTTACTATTACCGCTAAACCGTAATAAAGTGTAACTATGTACCTACAATGTTGTTACTACAGGTATCGCTATGTAGTTATATGGTAGTAACGGTTGCCAAATATTATTTCATAGTCGTAGTACTAGTATATATCATAATTACACAGTAATATAATGTTAGTCTAAACATATAGCAGCTTCCCCAAGCAAGCACAGCACACATACACCCAAACTCTCCATCTTCCACATCAACAAAGCAAGGCTCACACATATACATAGTGATAGAAATATGTATATCAATCTATTTATTTTTGGGGGGGGATTTGATATTCTGTCTTTGAGATCTATGCTGTAATACTCTAGCATCAACTACAGTCAGATAGCCTAAATGTATGGAAGCAAATCAATGCCATGTTTTGAATTTTAAAAGGCATCGAATACTTAATATTTAAATTTAAACAACACTGAATTCTCATCTGAATATATTTCAATGTCAAATCAAATTCAGGTTGCTCAAATTCGAGCCTAAAATCTTTTATCTTCAAAAATTAAACCATAAAAAAATCGACCCTATCAAATTCGAGCCCAAATTTTTTTCCAGCTGAAAAAATGTCAGCCCAAAAAATTGGAGCCTATAAATTTCAAGCCAAAAAATTTCCATCTGAAAATATTTGAGCCGAAAATGTTCCAGCTGAAAATTTGAAAACAAATCGAGCCTATCAAATTTGACCCGAAAAATGTTCAGCTTAAAAAAAATCAGATTTTTAACATCCGGGATATCAAGGACAGGTAGAGCAATCGAGCATCAATGCAATCGAACCAACTTCTGACCTATCCAACTGCAGCAGCTCTCCTCCTCAGGCCCCTCTAAACCAGAACTCTCTCCTCAGGCCCCTGGATTGGAGCTGCTCAGGATGCTCGATTGCTCTACCTGTCCTTGATATCCCGGATGTACATTCTTCAGGTCGAATTTGATAGGCTCGATTGTTTGGCTCAATTTTTTTCAGCTAGAAAATGTTCGCCTCAAATTTGATAGGCTCGAATTTTTGAAGGTCGAATTTTATGGACTTGATTTTTTTTTCGCTGTAATTTTTTCATGTGGAAAATTTTCGCCTCGAATTTGATAGGATCGAATTTTTGAGGGACACATTTTTTTGCCTCGAATTTTTTCAGTTGCAAAATATACGGCTTTTTATGGTTGCATTTTTTAAGATCCAATTTTTTAGGCTCGAATTTGAGCAACCAGAATTGTATTTTACATTGAAATATATTCAGATGAGAATTCAGTGTTGTTTAAATTTCAATATTAAGTATTCGATGCCTTTTCAAATTCAAAACATTATGGCACTGATTTGCTTCCATATAAATGCCGGTGTGGCAGTGGATGATGTCATCAATATGCAATGTTTGAGGGGGTTGGGTGGGCCAAGATGGCCGCCTGTCTGGAGGTGTGTCTCTGAGCTCCTGTCTGTCTGCTGGAGGTGTGTCTCTGAGCTCCTGTCTGTCTGCTGGAGGTGTGTCTCTCTGAGCTCCTGTCTGTCTGCTGGAGGTGTGTCTCTCTGAGCTCCTGTCTGTCTGCTGGAGGTGTGTCTCTGAGCTCCTGTCTGTCTGCTGGAGGTGTGTCTCTGAGCTCCTGTCTGTCTGCTGGAGGTGTGTCTCTGAGCTCCTGTCTGTCTGCTGGAGGTGTGTCTCTGAGCTCCTGTCCTGTCTGCTGGAGGTGTGTCTGAGTCGGTCTGGAGGTGTTTCTAGCCTGTCTGTCTGCTGGAGGTGTGTCTCTGAGCACCTGTCTGTCTGCTGGAGGTGTGTCTCTGAGCACCTGTCTGTCTGCTGGAGGTGTGTCTCTGAGCTCCCTGTCTGTCTGCTGGAGGTGTGTCTCTGAGCACCTGTCTGTCTGCTGGAGGTGTGTCTCTGAGCTCCTGTCTGTCTGCTGGAGGTGTGTCTCTGAGCTCCTGTCTGTCTGCTGGAGGTGTGTCCTCTGAGCGGTACGAACTTTAAGAGCTCGGGGATGTCCGGGTCCTTGCTGCAGTTTTTTACTCCACATTTCTTGGCACGGGGACAGCCAGACAAACTGCAAACACAAAGTATGAAGCCGATAAAAAGTCTGGTAAAGAAATACTGCTGAGGAGGAGCCTGGAGAAAACACTACAGGAAACCAGATATATTGCTGAAATTAGAATCAAATTTGATTAGAATCAATCAAATGAATTTAGATCATCCCCAGACCAAGCCTAATTGTGCTGGTGAGATATGTGTGTATGCGTGCATGTGTGTATGCGTGCATGTGTGTGAATCTTGTCTCCAACTAACATGATCTGTCTCTAAACTTCTCTGACCTTGTGTGTGTGTGTATGTGTGTGTGTGTGTGTGTGTGTGTTATGAGTGTGTGTTGCCTGTAAGTGTGTGTGTTGTTATGTGTGTGTTAGCGGTGTGATGTGTGTCCATGCAGGTGTGCAAGTGTGTAGGTGTGCAGGTGTGCAGGGTGAGCAGGGTGTAGGTGTGCAGGTGTGCAGGGTGTAAGGTGTGCAGGTGAGCAGGTGTGCAGGTGAGCAGGTGTGCAGGTGAGCAGGTGTGCAGGTGTGCAGGTGAGCAGGTGTGCAGGTGTGCAGGTGTGCAGGTGTGCAGGTGTGTAGGTGTGCAAGTGAGCAGGTGTACAGGTGAGCAGGTGTGCAAGTGAGCAGGTGTTGCAGTGTGGCAGGTGTGGTGCAGTGAGCAGGTGTACAGGGGTGTAGTGAGCAGGTGTGCAGGTGTGCAGGTGTGCAGGTGTGCAGGTGTGCAGGTGAGCAGGTGTGCAGGTGTGCAGGTGTGCAGGTGTGCAGGTGAGCAGTGTACAGGGTGTAGGTGAGCAGGTGTGCAGGTGTGCAGGTGTGCAGGTGTGCAGGTGTACAGGTGTGCAGGGTGTGCAGGTGAGCAGGTGTACAGGTGAGCAGGTGTACAGGTGAGCAGGTGTGCAGGTGTGGGTGCAGGTGTACAGTGTAGTAGGGTGGCGGTGTGTAGGTGTGCAGGTGTGTAGGTGTGCAGGTGTGTAGGTGTGGCAGTGTGCAGTGAGCAGGTGTGCAGGTGTGCAGGTGTGCAGGTGTGCAGGTGTGCAGGTGTGCAGGTGTGCAGGTTGCAGGTGTGCAGGTGAGCAGGTGTGCGGTGCAGGTGTGGCAGGTGAGCAGGTTTACAGGTGAGTAGTGTGCAGGTGTGTAGGTGTGCAGGTGTGTAGGTGTGCAGTGAGCAGGTGTGCAGGTGTGCAGGTGTGCAGGTGTGCAGGTGAGCAGGTGTGCATGTGTGGGTGCAGGTGAGCAGGTTGTAGGTGTGTAGGTGAGCAGGTGTACAGGTGAGCAGGGTGCAGGTGTGCAGGTGTGCAGGTCAGACAGTCCTAACCTCCTGTGTGAGGCTATTCCCGTGATGTGGCCGGAGCCGTCACACCCTTGGCTGGGGCACCTGGGGGAGCATTCATATTAGACTCATTTAAGCACCTGTAGCTGTGTAGCATTAGCATGGTGGAGGTCCATAGCTTTTCCATGAATGTCTGTTGCAATAGCATGTTAAATAGATATAGGTCTGTAGCAGTATCACGTTAGCATTGGAACCATAGTTTCACTGAAGCATTGGATAGGTCTGTAGCATTAGCATGTTAGCTTGACTGTGTCTGTGGCATAGCATGGTCAGCTTTGGCTGAGGATTGGTTTTTAGCGATGGTGTGAGCGGGGTTGCGATGGTGTGGGAGCATGATAGGCAGTAATGTGCATTAGCATGGTAGCATGATAGAGTGTGTAGCATTAGCATGGTAGCATGAAGAGTACTGTAGCATTAGCATGGTAGCATGATAGGAGTGGTAGCATAGCATGGTAGCATGATAGGAGTGTGTAGCCTTAGCATGGTAGGCATGATAGGCGGTTGTCGCATTCGCATGGTAGCATGGTGGTGAGGTGAGAAGCAATAGGCAAAGAGATAGAGAGTGTAGACGACAAGGAAGCGACAGAGGACGAGGAGGAGAGCGTGTAAAAGACAAGTGAGAGGAGGAGGAGGAAGCGGATGAGGAGCCCAAGAGAGTTTATTTGAACAAAAGCATCATAAGAAGGAGTCTTATAACAAGGCATGTAGGCGACCTGCAGAAGCCATCAGATTAAAGAGCATAGAGAGTTTAGCAGACAAGATATCCTTCTGAGAAGTTTCTGCAGCCAGTAGGCAGATTTTTCTGACGAGAATAAGATAGCGTTTAAATACTATGAGAGGTATTATTATTATGAGTATATAGATCTATATCAATAACATTATATTATAAGTATTAAGAAGAGAACACACATACTGAATTCAGCAGATTGCCTCATGAGGAAGAAGACTCTTAAATCACAATAGAGACACCCAGATATACTATATTTTATATAGAGTATAGAGAGATATAAGAGATATAGATAGATATATATAATATATATAGAGAAATAGAGAGAGGAGATGTAAGGTTATTACCTACAGTAATTTGTCTGTATTGATCCTCTATATACTCTCTACTATATCTCCTATACTTTTTTTTTTTTTTTTTTTTTTCATCTCTTTCCTCTCTATCTTTGTCATCTTTAGCCTCTCCCTCTCTCTGTTCCTTTTTCCCTCCATCGTTTTGCTTTGCTTTCTCTCTCGCTCTCTCTCTCTCTCTCTCGTCTCTTCTCTCTCCCCTCTCTCTCTCTCCTTTTTTTTTCTCCTCTATTATCTCTCTCTTTCTCGCTCCTAGTCTCCTCCCCCCGTTTTTTTTCCGTTTTTTTTTTTGTTTTTTTTTTTCTTTCTCTCTCTCTCTCATACTCTCTCTTCTCTCTCTCTCTGCTCTCTCGCTCTTCTATTTTCTCTCCTTCTCTCTCCCTCTTGTGTTTCTTTCATTCTCTCCCCCACCTACCTCGCGACACTAAATATTTTTATCGTATATAAGTTTACTCTCCCTTAAGACCTTCCTCTTCCTGAGGGCCTTGATCGAAGTACGATATACGTCGCTCTGCATTCCATGCAAAGATGCCAACAGTTTCTTCATGCAGGAGGCCTGTACCCCTGACCTCTGAGAGATCCACAGTTTTCTGTCTGTCATGCAGTAGGCCTGACCCTGACCTCTTAGGATCCACAGGTTCTGTCTCCATGCAGAGATCTTCTGGTGCCTGGGGTATTGACCCCTGACCTCGTTAGTGGGTGTGTAGGAGGATGGTTCCACAGGTGTGTTGCTTATCAGGAGGGCTGGGTTGTGGTGGGCTTGTGTCGGCTGCGACCTGTGCTAGGGGTTGTGGGTGGTTTGTGGTGGTTTTGCGGGTGTTTGTGTGTGTGGGATATTAGGGTTGAAGAAGGCCACCGGGGGGGTGGATCGGGGTTGTGGGGTGCTCAGGGAGGTGTCAAGGGAGAGGGAGGCGCGGCACGCTTTGGGGGTTTGTCTGTCGGTCCGGACCGCGGAGAGAGCCACGAGGGGCGGGCAGGCAGGAGGCCCGGACCCCGGACCCCGGGAGAGAGCCACAGGTGCGGTCTGCAGAGCTGACCCCTGACCGCGGAGAGAGCCACAGGTTCTGTGTAGGATGCAGGAGGCCCTGAACCCGACCCCTGAAGATC